>JANHGB010054894.1:0-100175 GCA_026283785.1 Coracopsis vasa
AGGTTTTGGGACTGCTTATGACCTTGGGCAAGTTCCCTGGTCCTTCACTGATTCCACTTAATGCCTCATCTGTGATAACAGCATTTTCCTACAGCTTCTGTAGGGCTATTGTGGGATAAAGAAAAGAAAATAAGTAAGGTTGTACAGGGACTGTGAAATCATGATAGACAGAAAGATAGGCAGGCAGAGAGAGAGATGGATAGATAGATAGATGGATAGATAGATAGATGGATAGATAGATAGATAGATAGATAGATAGATAGACAGATAAATGGATGTGTTTCCTTTGCAATATGGGAAGGCCAAGCTGGTCAAACTCTTCTTGACACACTGTCTCTTTAGAGCCAAAGGAACATTATGTCACCGTGAAAATGTCACGCACTTTATTTTAAAAGGACATTATGGCAAGGCTATAATCAGATCTCTTAGTGCCTTAGCTTCAGAACCTGATTCAATAAAAACATGGCTGGACTCCAGTATTATGAGGAGAGGCAGGCTATCTGTGGGAACTTATCTGTGCCTGTAAAACCTCCGTTTCAGAGTGCTTTTGAGCACTTGAGACCAGGCTTCTCTTGTTTGCTTGCTATTGACCAGGGAGTTTGTGAGGGGGACATCAAAAAATATAGCGATGTGATATGATGTTTGGGTAGGGAAAGCTAATTGATTTGACAGTTAATCAAAAACTACTAAGGGAAAATCAATATAGAGTAAAACAATCTAGTCTTCTGTTCTATATCGTATTCCCAGTGGCATTGTTGATTGTATAGCATCAATGTCATCTATTTTAGATGGAAATGTTACCAACTATAATGCCACTGTTGATGTTTCAAAACGATTCTAATCTCATTTCAATAATAGCTTCTGTCTCTCTTAGTGACACACACGCCATAACATTCTTGGCTAAATTGACAGCACTAATAATACACTGGGTTTTTATGTTATTCGGACCACTGTCTGCATTTTTGAGTGTTCACAATACAAAGGGCCTGCATCTCCCTCGAAAGCTCCAGGTAAATGAGTGCTCTTGGCACTCTCACAGCCCACCTGGACATTGCCAGTGCTGTGCTGGCACTTTGTGAACCAGTTAATAGGGATTTGGGTGCCAAATGGAGGCCCTTGAACTTGAAAGGTCTGACTGGAGGCGATCTGCTCAGGGTCACAAGGAGTAATTCGGGAAGAGTAAGATTAGGACTGAGATGGTGGCCAGTTCTGTGGTTTAACTGCTGGATTATGCACTTCCTCCTGAGGTCTTGGTTCTCTCAGAGTGGACTAAAAAAATCCCACAGGGAAATTCCTTGCTGGTTTTCTGGAAACTCTTCCTTTGCATCAAAGCCTGACATCCCAAACTCAAAGCCTCTTGTGTGGTTTTATGGCACAGTTTGTATTCATCCTGCTTGCAATACAGAAGGGATGTGTCAACAGCCCACACACTGCAATGATGGGCAAAGGGTGAGATGGACACCTCATGATGAATCGAGTTCTTTAGACAAAGCAGGGAGTTTTCAGTTCCTGGATGTCTCATTCAGATGTATTTCAGAGTACAGCTCATAGACCTTTCTTGGATGGACCTAGTGATACTTTGACTTCAAAGTTTAAGGAGGTCTCTATGACTTTTTGTGGGCAAAATTCTGGTCTCACAGAACATTTACTGTCTTTCTTACCCAGCCTTCACTGAGCAGGCAAAGCACTTAAGCAGCTGCTTAGCTACACACTTAATTTCAACTCTGCCCAGCATGGCTTTTTGCAAATAGAAAAGTCTCATTGGAGTCAATGGACTTTAAGCCTGTGCTGAATTTTAAGCATGGACTTTGCCAGAGCCCTGCACTTGAACCTGTTTCTGGAATATAAAGTACGTAATTGGGAACACAGAAACAAAACCTTTCAAATAGGTCCTTCATTTAAAACAGCTTTCCCCTGCAATTATCAGCTGTACATTTAAATAGGATGAAAATGCACTCTTCTCTTTCTGATTTTATCTTTTCTCCTTTCTTTTGCAAGGGAATTTTGCTTATATTAACTTTTTGAGCCTAAAATGCAGACAATAAATGAACAAACAAAACTTGGAGCAGTATGTGAGATCTTTAAGCTAATTCAGCAGTCATTATTACTGACATCAGGAGAAAGAAATGCAAGAATACAAGTCTATTGCTTTAAGCTGGGATTTTCAGAAGAGCCTGTTGGAGTTTGGCACTCAAATCCCATGAAATCCCCTTTATACTTTTCACTTCTTTTCCTTTTCTTTCAATTTACTTTTCTTTGACATGGGAAAGGTCTGGTGCATTTTGTTAGTGTGGTTTATTACATGATGTTTAGCATCTAGGATTAAAGCAAGTTCAGAGCCCTTGTAGCGCACAAAGTAATAGACAGTTCTTTCTCTGAGGATGTGGTGCCTGCAGATGGATGTGCAGTTGTGGAGCCAGGTTTACCAGTTAACACACCAGCTTGCCAAGCTGTTTATTAGCTCCTAATGGCTGATGATTCTTTTCAAGCAATATTTTTCTGCTATCCTGGCTGAATTTGCATGGAAGTAGATCAGAAGTGTCCCCTCAAACAGCACGTCTGTTCTGGGACAGAAGTGCTGAGGAAACAACAAACAGGATAGTTTCCCAGACTTGCCTATGCCATTCCTAGATAGATAACAAGGAGGGAAGCAGGACACAGAAGTGTGATGCTTTGCAAAAGAAGGGCTAGAGGATGGAGTAAATGCAGCCATGGTGGGGTACAAGGCAGTTGTAATGAGGCACAGAGGATGAGAAAGGCATGAGTGTAATGTGGAATACAGCCACATTATAAACACATGTTCAAGTGATACCAGTGTCTTTCAGCCCAGGGGCTTGCTTTTGTCAGGTTCTTTTCAGCTGATGCATCAGACTTGAAGGTGCTGAACGGTGGATGGCTGGTTCCCAGTGGTCACATTGGTATGTATTTCCTGGTATGCCTTTGAAGATGTGCATGTTTAAGTTATGAACTGTTTTGTGATGCTGCTTCCTTGTTGTGGGGTCCTGCAGATCCCACACTGCAGCTCATAATTAAAACGAACACCCATATCCAATTTCTATTTCCTAGCACACCTAGTACGATTTGCTTGGTTCTGCCTCTCATTTTATTACCTGGGAATCACAGCTTCAGAGCACAAAGCGGGGATATGAACTACATTCTCTGCCCTTGGGATCAAAGCTCCGAAAGATTTCAGGACTGTAGCATCTCTTGGATTTCTGGTTTCCTTCCTTCAGTCTGGCAACCACCGTGCTGGTTTCTGATCTCATTAGAGCCTCTCTTAGGAAGATGAGGTACCAAAATGTAACACCTGATGTAGCCTCCGAAGAACGGTTGTGTGCTATACTGGTCTGACCTTTTCATTATTCTGCAGTTTGACTGACTGGCTACCCCAGCCCTTTCCCACAAGTTGAGGAAGCTGTAATCATCAGAGGATGGAGCTGCTAGATAATCAGCATACAGAATGCCGAAAAGGTCAGGATAATCCAGTATACATAACAGATGGATGCACAGATAGGTAATGCACAAGCAGAACTTCAGGACTCGATAATGTGTTTTCTAACCTTCAAAGAAAGTTGTATCCTTTCTCCTATTCCCTCTCTGCCCAAAGAAGCTCACAGACTTGTTATTTGTTGTTTCAAAATGCATATAGTCTTTGCAGTTTTCATATACTGCAGACAAAATACATTTCCTGCCTGGCTGTCTGCAGGACACAAGTGACAAGGTTCAGGGAGTAATACTAGAAACATTTTAGCATTGTTTTCTTTCAAAAACCATTTCAAACACCTTATTTCTGCTCAGTATTTTCTTCTTTTCCTTAAAAAAAAGGCATTAAAATGACTATTTCAAGGGGAAGCTTGTTAAAAATTGCAAATAGAGTATTCTCAATTCCTTTTCCCACTGGTGAAATAGTATCGACAAGAGATAAGGAATATGGGAGAGAATTTAAAAAGTAGTGTTTTGTTCTGTTCTCTGAACTATAGGACTGGTTGCAACAATGACAAATTGCTGCTTTTGCTGTGAAAATTTCATGGCCAAATATCTAATATTGCTTATTATTATGCCTTCTTCAGGATAGTACAAATTACTCAGCTGCAAGGAGATACTAAAGTCCAGTATCACTGTACCAAAGTCAAGACTTGGATGTACTAGCTCAAATTCACATCCTAACGGCATCAGAAGGACATAACTGAAGACTAAGATCAAAATAGTATGTAGGAGAAAGCTGTATGTTATTACAAATCAATTTGGTTATCTTCCTTAATCAGTCTAGAAATCAATCCTCTCCTTTCTTACCCATTTCCTTTCCAAGATTCAGTGTAACCCAAAGGGTAGAAAATAATTACCTACAATTAAAGAATATGCAGCACAAGCCAAGGCCAAGGTGAAGCTCTAGGGATCTTTCATTAGCTACTTCAAGGCAGGTTGAGAGTAGGCTAATAAAACACCTGACCTTCTTTATTTTGTTGTTTGAAGAGAACTGAACCTTGTACAGCAAAGAAAGGCATATTCCTATTGCCATTCTTGCAAGGGTAAGAGTCACAGGGATGATTTTTAGTCACAGCAAAGTTTATTGAACTAAAACCCCTGCAGATTGTTCGCTTCAAATACCTGGCTGAGCAGGGTATAAAACTGCAAGGTTCAGGAGCTGATGCTGATTCATTCACGGCTTGTTTGCCATGGTATTGGCTATCTCTGTCCCATTTCTGCTGCTGGAAACTGCCTTGGGTTCTGGCATTAGCGTTTCTTTTTATGACCTAAGAATTAATCCCTCCCTCCTAGTCCTGTCAACACCATTTGCCTTGCTCAGGTCTTCATCATTTTCCTGTACTGATTGCTCCAGTTTGTTTTATGAGTTAGTCCTTCAGACGTTCTCTGCACGGCTCCTTTGTAAGAGCTGTGCAAGGTCAGATGTCCGTGTCCTATCCTGCTCAGGCAGTAGCAAGAAACACAAATATCTTCTCAGTTCCTGTGTGAAGGAAGGGGGAAAATAGGAACTTAGATGTACCCAGACCCTGTGCCCTTCAGTTTTCCTCTGGATTTCAGGACCCTCTACACCAGTTCTCTCCCTGATGAAACATTTCTTGGGAAACACTGACGCGAATGATAGGGCTGAATCTGTATCTCCTGCTGATTGGAGGAGGTCTCTGCCCTCTGGAATAGCATACATTAAAGCAGAGCCTCTTTATGTCCTAGTTTAGGTGCCAAATGCCATCTCTGGTTTGAATCCAACCCTTTTTTCTCAGCCTGCAGGGTGTCTGAGGCCAGATCCTCAGTTATCCGGTTTGATCCTTTTTTGGCTGCACCTTGTGATGAGCAGGTACTGGTTTACTAATTATCCCTACTGTAGTCTCAGAAGAGCAGCTGGAAGGGTCTGTGTTAATTGTGCCCTGAGGCTGTGATGTCCTGTCCCTAATCAGCTGCCCTCAACAGTGTTTTTGAAGCAGGTTGCAGGCACTTGCTACCCACTTGAGCACTGAAAAACACCAGGCTCTCCTTTGACTGGCATCTTAAGATGTTTTGCTTCAGGCCTGGACAGCTCGTGACAAAACAGCCAAATACTTGGTATTTCCACTGTCATTGTCCGGTGCTCGTGCTTTAACCCATCCTGTGCCATAATGGAATGTGGCTGTTGCTTATAGGCATTCCTGTGTGCCCAGTAATTGCATCTCAATGGATGGGACCAGTCATTTTGAGATCGGGCTGGAACCATACTGCAATCTTGCATCTGGCTAATGCTTATAAAGGCTGGCTGGCTTTGATTGGGAGTTTGCTAGCCAGCCACAGGTAACTAGTTTTATTCTTTTTACTATAGTTACAGCACTCTATATGGCTTTCCAAACTGAATTGCTGTTTGAATGCAACTTAATCTTCCTTTCCCTACAGAGTCATTTTTCCATGTGGGTAGTAAGGGTTGAAATATTCATGGTTTTGTCTCTTTCCCTACAGGCAGATACACCATTACAGCCTCCTGCAGTAGGAGGGAAGATGTCACCTCCTAACACCTTTTTCATGAAGATTGATGCCTCTTCACTTCTTTCTTTCTGTGTAACTAAATATCCACTAAGCATTTAGCAGAAGTAAAGCTGTATAGTCTACCTGAAGAGGGTGAAGCTTCAGGCAGTGTTGCCAGTGGACAACCTGACAACGTCGGGCAGAGTGGGATAAATCTCAGAGAGTTTGGTCTATCTAATAGCTCTGGACCTTGGCTCAGTTAACCACGTATTCAGTGGTGAACTGTCTGTCTCAGTGCAGAGATATGAGCAATTCCAGAGGATGATTTATCCTGTCCTAATAGAGGTGCTTAAGAGCAATGGGATGAATTGCAGTTTGGTACCATCTTTTCTTTCACTGTGTGATGACAGGAGATGTAGGTAGACATATATGTATTTTACAGTCTCAGCTGGCCAGGTTGATGTTTGTGTGTGAGAGCACCGAGGAAAGGGAAGTTGCTCTTGCTTTGTTTCATTTCTTTTCTGCTGCAATTTCTTTCTCCTCTGACTTCAGGACGCAATACAGGAGAGATTTACTGCTAAGAAAAGATGTCAAATTGCTGTGATTAGATCCAGGTTAAATCTATAGTTTTTCTAAGCTCTACCGGCTCTTCCTACCTATATTCTGAACACTAAGGGAAAACAGCTTATGAGCTCAAAACTCAAAGGGAAACAAAGCAGCTTTAGGGAGCGAGAACTTTGTGAGATGGGACCTAAATTAATCCGTGCTGTAAATCCATTGTAGTCCTAGACAGATTGGGCTGAGGCAATGAACAGTAGGCAAAGGCATAGTACAGGCTGATTTATTTCTCTGCAAAACCTAACTTCAGTCTTAGTCATTGCTGGTCATGTTATACAGCCCTTACATTTAACAACACTAGGATTGATAGCTGTAAACTTATTGGTTCTTACTCTTCAATGTACTCCTGAAGTCTTAGGGGCACTGTTCCATCTTTCCAGCAACCAGTGTTCAGGTCAAATTGCTAAGCAAGTTGCCAGAGCAATCTGCTATCTCTGACTTGGATGTCTTGTATTGTATTGTCTTGTATTACTACATTTTATCCTGCAACATCCACCGGACGGTGGGAAGTATCAGCACAGAACTGCTCCATGAGTGAGGGGTGAGGGATGGGTGTAGTTAAAGGACACGATTTGGGAGACAGGGAATATCCTGCTCCCTCCTGACTCATTTTAGAGGTAAGAAAACTGAAAAGTGGAGCTTTAATGCTAACTCATATTGGGCAGGGAATCTGCAGCAGCTGTAAGGACAGACCTGTCTCCTGAGAGTCCTACATCCCTCCCTCCTCCTGTGTTGTGCCTGTGGAACTCCACCTTGGCTCACTCAGCAGGGAAGGAACAGCCACAAAACTTGGCTTCACATCAGTGCTCTGAATGGGAGTGCCCCAAAATCTGTACTTTTGCTATGAGCAAAAGAAGAACAGCCTGGCTGCCTGACACAGGATTTGCCTTGATACCTTCTTTTGAATGCTACACCATGACTGTTATTACTTTTTCCCCTCTTCCAAAGCAATAATCTGAATTTAAGCAGAACAGGCATGGCACACTAGTTATTAATATGATAAAAATGGCAGCAAATTAAATAAACAATTTGAATTTAGCCTCTACTGCCATTTAACTATAATTGAAGTCAAAATATAGTCCTTAAAGCATCCAAAATGAAAATGCAGTGTACTTTCTGTGACTGTTTCATTGTTTGAAAACAATTGAGTCTCAGAAAGCAATTACAATGAACCGAACTGCTTCTGTAACAGCCAGGTAAGAGAATATTAAGGTTATGATGAGATCTTTCCAAATAATAAAGCAGAGTATATAAGAGGACGATGTTCCCTTTGGGAATTGGCCTCATGCTTTCCTTTTTCCAAACTTCCTTGAAAATGTAGCCCTCTTGCTCGTGTCTAATGTCCTTCCTGAGCACATTGTTGGTTGTTGTCCATCTTAGTGTCCCTGCCCATGGCAGCGGCGTTGGAACTAGATGATCTTAAGGTCCTTTCCAACCCTAACTAATGTATGATTCTATGATTCTTCTCAGTTTACGTGGCTACAGTACAATTAAAAGTAAATTAACATTTCTCCCACATGCAGATGAATTCATCCTTGCTGCAAATCCCAGGCAATTTGTACCTTTTGGGGGCTTTGATTATTCCCTTTGGCATCCCTGCATGAACTCATCTTTGGGCTACCCATTCACATGATGAACTTGATATATAGTAGCGTGGATAATCGTGTTACTGAATCCAGGGGAGGACCATTAATAGCTGCCCATGCCGAGACAACATGGCTCCATCCCCTTGCCGTGAGTCATTCCAGCTGTTTGAAAATGCTATCTTTGTAGATTCCCCTTTGGTCAGGAAGAGGAGGATGGAGATTGCTCCAGTTCAGCAGAGAAAATATCTCCCCAATTTGTAGACAAGAGAGCTCTTTCAGAGACATTCTTCAACAAAATACCTAATAGTGCTGTGCATGGCACAAACACACTCCAGTTCCCGAGGCCGGTGGATAAAACACACATATGCTGTCACAGATTAGATATGAAATAAGCACATGTTTCTGCACTGAATCAACTGCAGAATCAAGTTTGCTGGTGTATCTGGTCACAGGACAGGGCCCTGGCATATGTACACAGATGGGAGTGCGTAGGTACGCAGAGTCAAACGATCTACCCTGCTTTGGAGCACTGAATCACAGACAGGGTGGAATGACAGCAATTAGAGATGGAGATTAACGCTCCTGGGGCTGAGAACATAATTTCAGTGGAGTCATTTCTGATTTACAAGAGAAAATGCAGGTTCAGCAGCTCCACAACCTTGCTGAGGTCTGCTTCATATTTTCTCTCCTGCCATAACTAAACAATACAAGACACATACGTACATGCATTACATACAAACACACAACTCCAGCACAGCATTTCAAAACCAGGGTATGTTTTAAATTTCATCTAAATCCATGTAAAACACCACCTTTTGTTTGCCTTGCAGAAGAAGTTAAACATTTTCTAAATACTCACCTATTTATTTATTCATTTTTCAAATAAAAGGCTGAAACAAAGGGAGCTTTTTTTCCCCTCCCTCATATTGGTTGGTACTGGCAGTTTGCAGGCTTGGGCTTTGGATTAGGTTATTCTCCCTTTCCATTTCCACTGCTGATACTTGACTAACTCAGTTGCAAGATGCTGCCAATCTCATAGATAAAAGTCTCAGTGTTTCAGAGCCTGGTAACTGAAGGTAAGTGACTGGACCAGTCCTGTCCAGTTAATGGCTTACTTTCTCTGCTCCAGTTGCTGCTAAGCAACTAAGGTACTTCTGACTGTCCACTCACGTAATCCTTTCATTTCTCCTTAATTTCAATGGACTGTTTGCAGTTAAATGCAACTCAGCATTTGACTGTAAACTCATTGGAAACAAGAGAAAGACCAAGGGAAAAGTTGTTCTCCTGTGCAGGGAAGGAAAAAGAGGTGATATCGTGTAAAGGTGAAAAACCTGAACATAGTGCCTCTTTTTGTTTGTGTTTTGGATGGTGTTGGAATATATTAGATGTCTGAAATGCAATTGGCATGATGAACTTCATCCTCTAATAGTTACAAACTGCTTGGTGTAATCTCCGTGCTGTTAACACCTATCTCCAAGAGCATGTGGAGGATGAGGGAAGAAACAACCATGAAAGGACACATGTGATGCTCAGCTCCAAAAAAAGTTGTGAAGGGGAGGTGTGAACTCCAGGAAGTGGAGAATCACAGACTAGTCATTTCAGTGCCAGGCCATGGAGGATTATTGGAAAAAATAATTGAACCAGGTACTTGTTCACACCTAGAAACAAGCTGGAGAAGAAGACAGCATTGATTTGTCGAGAATATTGTGCCCAAGCAGACTGAGCTTCTGTTCTGGGATACCCAAAACTAAATCCAAATGAAATCGGGTGTTAGAGACAAATTTACAGGCAGGTGATGTAGGATACTTTGTACTTCTTATGGCACAGAGCAAAGATGATAGTAATATCTGCCTCTAAAAACACACTGTCCTGTACTTGATTCCATTTCACTATCAGGACATTAGAAGGATCTGTTCTTCAAGGCCGTATGTGAGTTTGGGACAGCTATATCAAAAATCACTTCCTGAGTCACAGATCTCTGGGAGAACACCACTTCTCCTGAGCAATGTGTTTGACAGTACCCAGGAATAAGCACTCAAGAGCCAGAGATGTAAAAAAACCCCAACAAACACAACCCCCCCTCCAAAAGATTGGCTTAAATCAATGAGTTTATTCTGAAGTGTTTCCAAATGGCCACAGATCTTTGTTTCAGTGGTGAAAATCCCTTTTAAAAATGATTTTATTTGATCAATTAAATGCTACCAATTTCTGGATGCACTAACCACAAATTTGCTAAATTCCTGAGCTAATGAAAGGCTGGCTTGCTTTGACATGAATGGGAGTTTTGTTTGAGTAACAATCGAATAAGGACTTGGCCCAAAGACAGCAAGGAAAATATTTAGATGTTAAATATGTATTCAGAAGACCTTTCTTCCAATCTTTTCTCTTACAGTAACAGGACAGTAATTGTGTTCTCTAGAAGGGACAGTTCAGGGAGACGTCCAGCACCTCTCAGGATTTAGCAGAGTGAGCAAGCAACTATGCAAATATTTTAGTTTAGAAATACTTGTAGCTCCTTTTCAAACAATGAAAGCCTCAATTAAAGCCAGATCTCTGTTATTTAAAAATTCCAGGCAGCAACTGAGAGAGAGAGTTTCAGTTTTCCCCCTCTCACTTGCAAACATAAAGTCCAAGGTATTTGAGAGTCAGTAAAACGGTGTCTAACATTAAAACTCTGAGAGCTGAGAAGTCTGAAGCTGTGATTCTTATCTGCTAAAGAGTTTTGCAGTCATCAATACCTATAGAAAGCCAAAGTACAAGAAATAGGTGACCTTAATAGGTATAACTCTGTATGGGGTCATTGTAGCATGAAATTAAATTTTTAATCTGAATTGATGAACAAAAATGCTGGTTTGATCCTCCACACACACACACCAGTGTAAGTAGCTTGGTAACTATTTCACTTCCAGAACGTAGCTGCACAAACAAGATCAGCAATACAATAATCCACTTCACAGACCGTGGGCTGGGATGATCCAGAAACCAAAAGGTCTCTGAGGCTTTTACTTAAATCAGTACAAGCAAGATTCAGGATTATTGAGGAGGTGCAGTTGTGTTCTTTTGCTTCTGGTAATTTGCAAACACGAGGGTTAATCCCAAAGTCACTCAGTTAGTGAGTCTTTTGATGGACTTCAACTGGCTTTGAATGTGGTTCCAGGTTTTGTGTATAATCACATTCAGCAACACCTTATCCTCAGAGCTCATCTCATTCCGGCAGGCTTCCCTCAAAATTGATGCACTTCCTCCAAGTGTACCTTTAAAATACTTAGTGCCAGGCTGAATACAAAGCAGGTATGTTGTCTAGAAGGGAATTGCTAACTATTTGGCTCGATCTCAAGAATGCTAATATAAATTGTAGAGGTTGAAATGAACCTATTAATAGAGGATCTCCTGCCAAAACCAAATAAGAAGACTTTATCTTCTTGATTTCATTTTTAAAAGGTAACTTCTTTCCCGTTGTTTTGAAGTTCTCAATATTAAAAATGCCCCTCAGTCCATGATCTTATTTACGGCTTCTTTTTCCCCTAAAATTACTTACAGAGATTTGACAAATGAAAACAAACAGGGGAAAGAAAAATCCTCTTTTCATTAGGATAGAAACCTGAATTCGGATATGCTGGTCAGCTGAAGCTGTCAGAATGGCTGGAGGAATTATCTGCTATTATCTGCCGAGTAAACACCATCACAAACTGAAAACTGATGCCATAGCATTTTTTATAATGCAATAGGCACGGCCCTCACTACTGAGTATTGGAGCCAAATGTTCTGCCATGGCCCTATACAATAGCACTCTTTGACAATAGCTAAGTATTTAGTTTGTTATGAAATCCAGTCTATTTTGGGAGGGCCCTATTGTTTCCATTTTATATGTGCTACAGACTTGAGTCTCGGAAAACACAGAACCAGTTGCAGAAGTTGTCACTTGCTGAAAAAGCTGAAGGTTTTGTCCCACTGAGAGTGGAGAAGTGTCTTCCTGCCAGCCTGGGATGTGGAGACAGCTTGGCCCTGCAGGACTGCACACCCATTTGTCCAAGCCTGAGGGAAGGATCAGCAGTGAGAGCTACCAAGCACTCTCTTCTCTAATCATTTCTCAAAGTGCCAGTGCCTGTCTCAAGGTATCTCACCTTTGATGCTTCTCAGAGAAGTATCTCATCTTAGCACCAGTCCCTGAAGGAGGATATAACACAGTAAATGTAAATATCTAGCCCTGAGAACTCTTCATTTCCTGAAACAAAGTGGTTTTGTCCCCATGATGAAGCTGACTCAGGAAGCATTACTTTATCTATTCTGCTCTCTAAAGGCCTGATCCTGCTCTCCTTTCTCTCACAAAAGACAAGGTCGTGCCATTAAAGTTAATAACATGAGGCATACAGAAGTGAGGGGAACATGAGCTGATTGTGTCTTCACCCCTCTCATGTGCACTGGTTCACTTACTTTCACTGTGGAAAGTAGGATGCATAGCAAGAAGTGAATGCAATTCCAAATCAAATGCTATTGCGAAAATAGCGTGCTGGGCAGTTGCTGCAAGAGGCCCCTGTCCCTGAGCATGTCCATGCCCCAACTTATGCCCTAAAATGCCCATGGCTCTTGTCCCTGTGTAGACCCATTGCCTGAGTCTGCAGCTGCATCAACACAGATCACTTTTTATCCTTTCCAAAATGCTGGTTCTCACTGGCCATTGTAGCATGGCTTAACTCAATAATTCCATGTAAATCAATGACCTAATGATGCAGTCAGTTGTATGTAAGGTAATCCTAGCTCTGGCCTGTTTTAGAGAGAAAACAAAATCGACAAGGATTTTGTAGGGTTATGAGAAGTAGAGAGTATCAAGAGAAAAAAGGGTATTTCCCCTGCCTGGTTTGATTAGTGAGCTGTGGTGTCCTGTGGTTGATGAAGGGGACTGATGTTAATATTTCAGACATTCATTAATGTTCTGACTCATGATGAGGCACTGGACTAGTCACTTCATTTTTGCTGTCCTCTGCCTCTATTTCTAAGAGTGTAAAAGAAGAGACACTAATATTCAACCCCAGAAGATCATCATCAGAAGTTGAAGATTTATTTGAGCCTATGAACATCAATTAAAGAAAAAAGTCTAATAGACTCCTCTCTTTAGCTTTCTTTTGATTTCCTTTCTTGGTTTCCATTATATTAGAGCTGGACTCCTTGCTTTTGTTCATTGGTCCAGAAGTTCACAGCAGAGCTGGGAGCAGTCTGAGGCCCAAGCCTTTCCTAGTCCACGTAAACTGTATTTGTGCATCCTCACACAATCTTACCCAAGTTACTGTAAGTTTGACCAGTCAGCCCTTCTCTGCTGAGATCGATCTGAGTAAATTTACAGCTGTCAAACCTCATTAAATATGTATTGATGTTTGTTGTATGTGGTTTTTTTCCCCTTTTCCCCCTTAAAAACAATTCCAAGTTTGTGTATCAAATGCAAATCAGCAAATGAGAGCTGATGAGGAGTTTGCAGGCAAATAAAGTTGGTGCACTGATTCCTGGTACCTGTTTCATCCTTCCATTTTAGAAGACAGAATAAGCAACAGGTAGCACAGAAATGCTGTTCCCTCCCCTGGAAGCATCCTGTGAGCATTAATGGGAATTAGGGACACACACTGAGGAGAGTGGAGGTGGAGCATACAGAAAGAAATATCTGTTATAAAATGTTTGTGTCTATACTCAGTGCACAACATGCTCCCACATGCAACCCAACATGATAGTATCAAAATACAGGAGGAAACTTCCCCTGGCTCATCTGCTTATGTCCAGCATTGGTTATGGGGAACGATGCATTTCAGGTTCTGGGTTTTAGTTTACTCATGAGCTCTGAGCATGACTGCTAAGTGATTTCAGGGATGACAGCAGTTTGATGTGCCTGTGTTGACATCTGTGTGTTTGCACATGTGGTCCGCCTTTGCTCTCCAGTAATGTACTCCATCTTTAAAAGAAATGGTTAGTGCTCAGACTCATTAGGGGCCAGATGCTTTCCTGGTATGAATCAGGGACTTGCTGCTGGAGTAAAACTGAGCTGCACTGGTTAGTGTTAGCTGAGATTCAAGCCCAGATAAATATATGTATGTGTTTTATCTATTTCATAAAATTCTATGAGAAATGGCTTGCTTTGGAAGCTCGCCAACCTTCCCATTCTACATTTGGACTGCTTACATGCGCCAAAGCATTTCTAGATGAAGGACCATGCGGACATCTTCCAGACAATATTCATATCCTCTACTGATTAGAATGTGTAGCCCCAGTTACTTAAAATACAGCTGCCATCTGCAACCTCAGAGCATTTTATGTCCAGTGTGAGTGCTTTACTCTGAAAGTAAAGTCTTTCTTTTTTTCTCCCTTAGGCCCCCCCAACACAGCATGTAAAACCCAAGAAGACACAGCCTGAAGGGCCCCTGCCTTATATGTAATCATGGGAACTATTGCTTAGTATTGATATTGTCTTATTAAAGCAATTAGCCATGCATTTCAGAAGCTTGTTAATGTTTCTAGAGTGACTTCTAATGAGGGATAATGATAACAAGCATGGAAGGTCTCTGGTGAACTTTAGATAATGATGTAAATCTGAGAAAGGTCAATGGTATTCGTGGATTCAATGATGGCCATTCCATTTCCATTCGTTACCTGGTTCAGCTTTTGTTTTCTCTTCCGAGGCCATTTACATCTGCAAGAACATGTTCCTTATCTAATCTAGAGCCCTACCTCTTGGTTCACAGATTGACTTAGCTATGAAGTAAATGATGATGAGCCTTAGCACTCCTCGTAATGAGCTCAAGTCTAGACAACAACAAATCGATTAGCAGAATGAAAGCAGATACAACAGGAGGCACTACAACAGTGACAATGTTTTACATTTACATAGAAAAACACTTCCCCAGAAGATCCCAAAACAGGGGCCTGGGCATCACAGGGAGCATTGTGTGGCTGTGGAGAGGCCAATGTCAGAGGGAAGTGGGATCAAACAGAAAGACATAAAAGGGCCCTACAGGGAGGCAAGGAATGGAGCTTCTCTGCCAGAGCTGGGCTGAAAAGTTGAGGTATGACAGCAAGGTCTAGAGCTGTAGGAACTATTTGTACTGGTATTAAATAGGCATTCACTGGCATAGAAATATCAGTAATATATCTGTGCTGACAGATTTCTAGTTTATCCCTGTCCCTGGTCGGGGATTATGGCCCTAATCCACAGCCCACAGAAGCCTGTGCAACACTAACTTCAGGTAGGAGAGCAAAGCAGGCCTTCCAAAGGGGTACAGAATGCTAGAAGGGAGCCTGAGAAGGCTATGGGGTCAGACTGGACACTGCTTCACAGCAGGATGTCACATGAGGTTCTGGCTAAAGGTCTCATGCTGTCCTTTAAAGAGGCAAATGCGAAGGCACAGTGCAAGGAAGGGTATTTCCACCCTTACACAGAGCCATTACAGGAATTGGCTCTGGATAGAATTCCTGGTTTTATAAAGAGCCTCAGAAGTAGTTTGAGGGGTAAAGGAGGTGTCTCTCGGTGATAGACTGAAAGAGCTGTCTATTTAGGAAAAAGAATAGAGAGAGATGACCTGATTACTCCATGCTGGCACTTTAGCAGTACATTCATGAGAAGAAAATGCTAGATATCGAAAGGCCATTTAATCTACTAGAGATAAAAGCCTGTTACCAAGCCAGGCAAATGCAAAATGGAAATCATGTATACGTGTTTATACACAGTTGGGTTTGGGTTCTTGTTTGGTTGAGGGGTTTGGGGGGTTTTTTTGCTTGTTTTTTTAACGTGGAGGTGCTCAGCTGCAGAATTAAAACTCATTAGTAAGTCACTAAACTGCCTCTTGCCACTGGGCATGGAGCTGAGAGCTCCAGCTGGTGTTAAGTGGCTTTGCCTCGCCTCACCTGTGGCTTCCAGGTGTAGCCATTTAAGCTCAGATGTGAGCTCCCCACCTTCCCCTAAGCTGTGCTGTGTGGAGGTGTTCTGCAGTTCCTGACATGGAGACTGCTTTTCCTGGAGCTTCTGTAAACCCTCACCTTCACTAGATGGATGATAACTGGAGCATGAGATGTGTCCTTACTGGTAAGGCTGCCTATACTCCTCACTGTGCCTTAGTTTACCCATCTGTTCTAGCAGGCCCAGTTATGCTTGTATTACTGACCTGAGAGGTGCTGCTATGAAGATTAATAATTAACAATGGGATCTGTACATTGGGGCTGACTCTACAGAGCTCAGAGTGTTGTTGCAGGCTTGTAAAGAAATCAAAGGAGGCAGCAGGTAACTGTAAATCATTTTCAGAATGTAGCTTTATGCCTTTGGTGGGGAGATATCTAAGGGAAATATACTAAGTGGAATGCTTTCCATTCACACTTTCTTTGCTAATATTTTGAGCCTGTAGATCATCTTTTGATTATTAGTACAAATATTTGCTCTTTGTTTATTATTCTGCGTCCTTCTAGAATTGAAAAGGAAGGGAGCAAGGAATGGCTGGTGAGAGGGGCAGATGGGAGTTATTAAATAAGTAAATAAAAGGTCAGTCATCACATTAATCAATCCAATCTCCACTCTGTGAAGACCCTCATGCTGGTGATACTCCTCTCCAAGCTCAAAGTCACTGGAGTTGAGAGGGTCCATGCTTGGGTATATTTGCCCTCTGGTAGGAGCTGCTGCAGGGCTGGGACCAGGCTTTTCATCTGCATCTTGCAGTCCTGCATCTGTCCCTGCTTTTTAGTCTCCGAATGTTTGTGTAGTGCTGAGCACAGTAGTTGGCCTGACTTTGTTTCATAATAACTGATAACTGTAGTGAGAGAATGTTGTTTTGGGAAATAATCAGTGTTACTGTGTGCTCGAGCTGAGAGAAGCCAACCCATCCAGTCTTAATGTAGGAAACAAGAGTGTTCATGCACTTCAGAGATGAAAGCTTGAAGGGGAGATGCAGAAATTAAGTGGCTTGCCCACGGTTATGTGTTTGGTCAAGACGGGATAAAGCACTTGCTCATGCCCAGCCTGAGGGAGCCCTGCTCCCTGAGCTCCTATGCTTTTCCAGGTATATAATTTTCAGTGATAAGCCTTCACCAGTCCTGCCTTCATTTGATATTTCTTAGTCTATTAATTTGAATTTATCATAGCCAGGGCTTGTCTGAATATCTGCACTGATTGTTCTCTACAACTTTTATATATAAAAGAACACTCACACACCCCCGAAACAACGTAAAATAGCCCACAGAAACACCCAGCATTGCCATAGGGCATCCCTTGTCTTCTCCCCAAGTTTCTCTCTGAAGAATGTATGAAGAATAAGAGTCGCTTTATGGTTTGGATGAAATTATGTATCTTTATTAGGATTCTCTTCTCGGGAAACAATTTATTAGACACAAGAATGTTATGTTATACTACCTCCCCCTTTTTGCCTGGGAATTTACAGTTCACACACTGCACCAGCACATAAATCCAGTTTTATTTCTCAATTTATTCACCTGGAACTAAGTGGATTAAATCTTTTTTTTGGTTTATTTTTTTTTTTTAAGGAGACCAGCACTGCAAATAATCACGATTGTTAGACAGACAAATTGGAGGTGGCTCTGGACATGCAGTTGCTTTCTATGCAAACTTTTATGCTTGCTGAGTTTAAATGGTGATTTCTTTTTTTCTTAGTGCAAAATTTACCTTTAATGACCCTCTTTCCCCTTAATAAACCAGGATTGATTAGAATTTGGCTTTAAGAGATGAAAGGACTCTGCAATTATCTACTTGTATATGCCCTTCAGTAAACTACCTTGTCTCCCCCTTTCTACCTCCCCTTCTTAAGAAGACTTTCCCAGGTCCCTCTTGGCTGCGGTTGAACGATGTTGGCTCATGTCCATGCTGCAACAAAGACCTGGCATTCCAGCTGTCTGCTTCTAATCTCCAGTGTCAGCTCTTGTTAATGTTTCAGCATGAAATCAGAGGGGGCAAAGCTGCATGGAATATTAAAACCATGATCAGAATTCCACTGAAATGCTGATAGTCTGCAAGCACCATTAGGAGGGCCGTCAAATCACTGTCTCGCATTAAATAAAAAGAAAAGATTTCTATCGCTGGGGCACACGGGAAGTACAATCAGTGAATCACTGCACTAAATTAGCATTTTTTCAATTGGAGATCGAAGTTGATTTATTGTTCTACGCAACATTAATGTAACTATGTGCTTGACCTGTTAAGGCAGCTAATTTTTCATTTAAATGGCTTCTTTCTCTATGCAAAAAGGTTGTAATCATATTTCAACTTTGCAAAGTGATCAGGAAAGTACTGGACTGTTTCAAAATTGTCTTGAGTCTCTCTTCCTCCCTTCCCCCCAACTCTCTTATGCCTAGTGGTCAAGGGCAAGGAGTTTAAGGGAAAAAAAGCTGTCTCAAGTAATAAGCTTAATTGTCATTTGACTTGAGCTATTTTACACCACTCTGACCATGTAGAAAAGCATTTGAGTGGGTGTAAATTTCACACCCCCAAGCCTTGCAAAGGGAGCTCAGAACGCGGGGAGGATCTGGCCCTGAATAATTCCAGGTTGCGCAGAAAAAGGGGAGGAGAGGTTTGTTATCCTTCCACATTTATTTGTCTCACTGCTCTGAGTAAGCAGTTACTGCATATGACCATAAACATCTTGTATTTTTCACAGGTTAAAATATAGCTCTGAGTGCAGTGGCAGCAGACTGAATTAAAGACTGAGAAACATAGGCCGATACAGAGCTGAGCACAGAATGAGCAGTGCAGAAATTCCTGCTGCTTTTAATGGATGTTGCCAGGTACTCTACACGTAGAATAAGAGTTGTAGTTTTCCAGTGGCGTTTGTTTTGCAAATGAAATCTATGACTTACTGGAAGTGAAGCTGCCTGTGAGAAAGTGTCGCTGATAGGTCTGAAAAAAGTATAGCTGTCCAAGAGGAAGTCTACTTTATGGCCTGAAAGGCCATTCCATTTTGCAAATGTAATTTATAGTTTGAGAAGAGGAATGGCTTTTTAAAAGGCAGAGATCCAATCTGTGTGCACAACCTGCTGCGGTTGTCCCTTTCTTCTTGGTTCAGGAGGGTGAGGAGGTGGAGGTTTGCAACCCCCAGTGCTGGCAGGATTGGAACCCGTTTCCCATCTGACTCCAGTATGTTTCCTGTTAAATGTGTCTACTTTATACCCGGTCACTTCCAACTGTTGCTGTCTCACAGTCCAACCTGGGAAAGCTTCCGTACAAATTGACAATCTCCAGATGACAATATAGAGCACCCTGGTGCCTCCTCCCTGACAAAGTGAAGATAATATACATTTCCAATTAGTGGCACACATTCTAGTCATGTTCTCTTTTTACTCCCTAACTATCTTTGTTTTGCTAAAAAGCTGTTCGGTCATTAATGAAATCCTGCAGTTCTGCTAATCCTAGATACAATGCAGCTTTTCTCTAGCAAGCTATCCCTGACATAAAACTACAGTTACCCAAGCTCCCCACCACATTAAGATTCGTTGTCATTTGCCTTTCATTACATACCTGATGTAGCACAGTAGCAGTCAAATGTCCTTGGCAGGCAAAGCAAAGTATTTAATTGTATTAGTTTCCGCTTGCTCCACCTTAGGAAAGTGGGGTTTTCTTTCCTTGGGAGGGGAGGAAGAAAATACTGTATCATGGAAGCTTATACTTTCTGGTTGGACGTAAATGTAATTATACTTAAATTCTCAATGCAATCATGCGACATCCCCCCCTTCCCCAGCAACACTGTATTGCCAGTGCCATACGAAATGCCTCTCCGTAGAGGCGAACAATGAGGCATTCATCAAAGGGAACTAGTGATTAGATGTTTTTCATTTTCAGAACTTTAAGAGATAAATAGGGGCCCTGTTCCTTCATTTGATGTCCAGTGCTGTTGGGATTCAATTAATCTCTTCTGATAAATACCAAATTTCTGCAATATTATTTGGGAAGAAAGAGTGTCACACAGAATGCTGACTTCAAGTCCTTGGAATATGGGTGCTGGTTTGCAATAAAGAAATATATTAAAGAAGGCTTGGATGACCATGGGGCCTGGAGCAGGGCTATGAAGCTTTTCCACTGAATAGATGTGGTTTTTCCCAATATTTCCCTTCAAAAAAGGGATAAGGAGCAAAGCATTATAACACTAGCTTATGTTTTAGGAGATCTGAATTCAGACCCTGCCTTTTCTGTGGCATTATTGAGTCTCTTGTTGTGTTCACGCCCAATTCTGTTAAAGAAAGAATTAATCATCATTTTCTTCATCAATATGTTGGGGATAGGTTTTTTTAACTCTATTGAAATGCTCAAGTACTATGAGGTTAAGCAGTGCAGGGATCTCTCTAGATAAATGCAGTTACTACATGTAATTTCTACAGCCTTCATTTGAATATGCAGAATTGCTACCTAAGGGAGCTATCACCGGCTGCCTGCTCTATGGCCTATGAAAAATGAGTTGCTGCTTTCAGCCCTGACAGCAGTCTAGGATGTGTGTCTGTTACAAAAGCTGTCTCTGCAATTGATAATAATTTACCCATCTATTCCCATTGACAATTTTATTAATAAGATCAATGACTGAACAGAGCTCAAACACTGAACATGCATCTTGTCATTGCTGGAGCAAATGAGAGGTATTGATGAAGCAGGCGGTGGAGGCTTGTGCTGCTGCTGCTGCGTGGTACATTAATGGTGGGTGGACCAAGAAAATAGGTCAGGTTTGATCAATAGGCCTGTTTTCATGAGTACTGAATGTACTTATATAAATGGACCAGCTCAATTAAAAAGAAAAATAAATTAGGCAACTATCGGGCCCAATTTGAACTTAATCTAAGGAAGGAATAACTGTCCTCCTGGCAGCAATACTGTGAGGAAGCTCAGTGAAGGTGATGCCTATCGGAGAGGTTCCTGACTGATGTCGTGAGGTACCCAGGTGGATATTTCAAACTCTGTCTATATTGCTATGAGGAGTCAAGCTTGTGAAGCCCTATGGGGTGATTTACATGGTTAAAGCCCAGCCCAGCACTACTCCAAACTTGTAATATTGTGCATGTATGTTAATGAATCTGGCTTAAATTGCCACAGTGACTTTTGGGTCTGTTTGTGGTTTTTATCCTGATCACATTTCACTGCTAGAATTTACAGTGCTTCTCCTTGTGATTATTCTGCACTAAAACTACTTTGTATGTTTTGCTATAGAATGAGCAGAACTTAGAATGGCACATGCTGCATTGCTAACTCAAAAGACTTAACAAATGGTGTTTTAAGGTTTGACCCTCCTTCCTTTTACCTCTTTAGCAAATCTGCCACTGGTTTTACTAGAGCAGAATCAGATACTGAGTTTAGCACTGAGAACAAGATAGAGATTTATGGTCAAATGCTGCAATCAGTTTCCAGGACACCATGGAAATAACAAGGGACAAGTGGCAGACGTACCTATGAAACGTTTTTGGCACACATCTTCATCTTTGTATTTTAAAGATGCAACAGCTCCTTTGTAGTCTTCGGGATTGATGTTAGGCTTGTTGAGGTCAATAGGAATCTTTCAAATGATTTCAAGGGCTTTGGATCAAGTCTAAAGCCAAACTGCTCATAAAAAGTCAAGAAGGAGCCATAGACTTGGGGAGGGACAAGGAGGTCATTCGGTTACAAAAGTGGATTTTGTGAATTTCTGCTGGTTTTATCAGGTGCTTTCTGAATGCAGCTCAGCTTGTATTATCTGCGAGATTTTATGTCACTGCAGTATCTCAAGCTGCACCGATAACAGGATCTCAGAATGTATTCTTAACACAAAACATGTAGAGAGTTTGGGAAGGTTTAGTCTCTGGATTAACTGAGTGGAAAATGTCTTTCATTGTAGCTACAGATGGCCCACAACACAGGGGAGGAATCTGGAGGAAAAAATTGGAGCCACTTTGTCTTTGCGACTTCATTAGGGTTTTCCAAAACTCTGAGCATGGTTGCTCATAAAATGAGCAGAAATGGAGAATTATTTTCATGCTTTCTCATTCTTTTTCAAAATATTACTATTTCCCTAACAGAAAACATTAAATATGAATGTGGAAAAAATATTCAAGCCCTTTTGTGTGTTTTACTCTGTAAGAGAAGTTAATACTTGAAGGAAATCTAGCAAGATTTCCAAGAAATCCACCTTGCAAATCATGTGGAAATGTTATAAACCCAGATCTGAATTTCAAGCCATGGAAAGTAGCAATTTGATGATATTTGATTTCTGATTTGTTTTGTTTTCCTCCATGAGGCTTCTCCCCATGAGGAATTTGATTCCTGATGTGCTGTAGTGAGATTGCTGAATGTCTGGTGTCATAGGAATTCGCACTCCCTTCTGACGAGTCATGCTTCATTATGACTATCATCAAAATCAAAATAGCAGCCTTTTTTTTTTGCTGACTGTATTGCTAATCCAATGGAGACTGGAGAGAGAGGTGGGTGGGCAGGCAGAGAGAAAGCATAGCAGTGATAATGTCACGTAGCTGGGAACAGGATATTTTCCTGTATAAGATTAAGTTATCAAATTGAAGCCTAGTGCTGTGATCAAGAAACTGAGTTCTCCATATGACAGAATTGCCAGTCTGGGCCAAATTTATGCATGATAGAAAGCCATCTGTGTGTATAATTCTGTCCAGGTTGAAGTGGGACCCTTGATAGTAATGGGACCACCATCAGCAACAGGGACTGAGATATCTGTGTGTAAACACCATTCTTGGGTGTTGTGAATAATATGACTCGTATCTAGGGTGATTTTCATGTAATTTCTCAAGCCCTTACAGTAAGAGTCATACCTCCATGATAGAATACTTACCAGTGAGAAGACTTGTCTTTGTGGGGAAAAGGAAAGACTAGACCAGGCAGCAATTGCAAAGGAAATCTGTAGTCTGTATTTGGAGCACATTAATAACATGACTAGTGACCTTTCTGCTGACAAGGAACGGGTAGAATTGATTGTCCTACCCAGGAGTTGTGCAGAACTATAGATCAGTTATTTCCAGACCAATCTTTGTCGTGGTCACATCTTTGGCCAGTGCAAACTTGGTGTGGATATGGTTTAGGCTGGTTAAACCCAAATACAGCTGAGTAACTACAACAATGCCTTGGTATGGCTGCCAAAGGTACAGCTGCTGGTGACCATGCTTGAGCTTGTACATTGGAGTTTCTCCTAAAGAAAAGCTAAGTCTGTTGCTTTTAAAGCTTCAGAATCTCACTTTTCTAGGATGTATATACATATATACACATATAAGCTTGGTATTTATTATCATGTGGGAGGATGCGGATAATTCAGGTCCCCAGAAGTTTTGAGTGTTTTGGTAACTTCATATTTTATTAGGGAATAAAAATTCCAGGGTCTACTGTCCTCCCTTAGTTGGAATTAATCCCAAGGGCAGGTCCATGCTTTACTGCTGTGAAAACCCAGAGGTCCCAGATCTAAGGCACTCTGTTGGGTCAGCTTTAATAATGGGCTTCTCCATCCTGAAAGTCAGAGTTTTTAGCAGCTCTCCAGTGTTATAGTTGGAAATCAGAGAGGATTCCCTGGGTCATGTCCCATCTGCAGGAAACCCAAACCCTCCCTGGAAAATGATTTTGCAAGCTTGCATTTTTGACAAAACTCTGATTTCTTGACAATATCTATCTTTCCTAGTAAACGCCTGCCTCTCCTGTGTTTTATTGCTCCTTGAAGACAAATGAGGCAAAAAAAAGGTACATGATTTGTTGCGGATCAAGGAAGAGATAGAGGAAGTATAATAGTCCTGATCTTTCACAACAGCAGCAATGTCCTTCTGCAAATTCTAAGGTAGTGACAGATTCTCCAGACCCTTTCTGACCTGTCTGTGTGCTTAAAAAGTGTTGTGAAGCCCTCTCTTTTCTTGAGAATCCAACTAGATGATAATGTCAGTGTGGCATGGGGTATTCCGAACACCAGCCATTAAATAGTGTCACTTGCTCTATATTTCCCTTAAAATATTGCCTTATCTGCCCAGTACTATGAACTCCTATTGCAAGAGGATAACCAAGAAGGTTCATTTAGGGAGCAAACAACCGGCCTGAAAGCTAGTAGGTAATTTGCAATTTGGGTTTCCTGCATGAGGGCAGGTAATTGTCTGGTACCCAGGAGTGGGGTGGATGTCTGCTTCCTGCATGTGTCCAGGAGTAATAATATACAGAATCCATTAGAGAGATGCCTAATCATCTTAACCTGTCAGATCCAAACCACCCTCTTTTAAGAGCCAATTTGTTTTCCTGCCAGATCGATGTTCTTATCTGTAATTGCACCGGCCATGAATGGCACCCAATAACCAGTTAATATTCAGTTCCATTCCATGGCAGGGTGGGGAGCAGGGAAATGTCTTAATTTAAACATTTATTGTACAACTGTGAAAATGTCCTAAGTGAAATTAATTGAAGCTCAGGGAGAATAACTTATAAATCACCTTGTCTGGCTTGCATAAAATGATATAAGGATATGCTGAAGCCTTATCGTGGTGCTCTGTAGAGCTGTAGAAAGCTTTAACCCTAAGGTTACTGCTGTTATTGTGGTTGCAAGATGGAAGAATCTGACTCCTACAGGTTATGTGATAAAGGGAGGACTGATCTAATTCTAATCCACAAATTTTTACTATTCTTTTGCACTTCTCCAACAGCTCTCTGCAATGGATCGTGCTAGACAATTTGAATGTAGTGTTAATACTGTCAGCCATTCATCCCTTCGACTGCAGCAGCACCTTAAAAAGGGGTAATAATCCCGTCAGACTGCGCTTTTCACAGTACAAATATCACCAGAAAATGGAAAAACAACCCCAGTGACGTTAGCAGAATAGGATATAAACAATACTGGCTAAAATACAAGATGGAAATTAGGAAGGCTTAATGGGGAATTTGAAGAGCACATAAAGACACAAACAACTTGCAGCGAGTTTACTGATTTGCTAGAAACAGTGGGGACTGCAAAGGAAATACTTGCTACGCTTGAATGTTAGGAGAAACACTTAAGTAACAGTACTGCAGACAAATAAAAGCCTTAGCTACCTATTAACTCTTGCGACAGTGGATAGTAGGGAAAGATGCAATGCAGCGACAGAGAAGGAAGGACTGAGGGATCGAGGTTTGAGATGGATGATACCTTTTAGTTTGCTTTTGTGTGGCTTTCAACACTCTGGAGGCCTGGTTTATGGCTCCTATCTGCTCCTGTAACTGTAGAAGAGCAAGAAGCTCCGAGAACTAAAAAGCACATACTTGTGATTTGTGAAAGATGTGACTGAGCTATTGGGGAAAAAAAAGTGATAATCCTGCTCAAATCAGCTGCTCGATGGGAAGCCTGCAAAGGCTGCCTCTTTGGAAGTGTTCATCCTGCATATTGCAAATCAGCAAGGCTTAATTAAGCACTGGGCAGGCTGAATGAAGAGATTATTTAAAATAGAATTCAGTAAAAACTACTTGATACAATACAGATGAACCAGTGCAGCTCCTGTAAAGGAAATTCATGTCCCTATAACACATTTGGGAACAGGTCAACAAACTAGTGAATAAAGGAGAACTGGTTGACATAAATTATATAGGCATGCAGAAAGTCTTTGGGCAAAATCCCTAACAAGAGTCTACTAAAAAAGCCAAGTACCCAAGGGCTGACTGGTAAAGCACTGCTGTGGATTTGATGTGAGTAAAAAGCTCCCCTCAGACACACCCCTGAGACGGGAAGTAAACAGACTGGTTTTAACGTAGCAAGAAATCAGTGCTGTGCCTATGGTTTTGTAATTGCTTAAATATATTTACTATTGAGTTGGAAAAGTAAAAAGTAAGGCAGGAGAAGCTGATTCAGGCTAAGCTGGAGGTGGCCGGATGGTTTTAATGGACCCCTACATAGTAAAAGGGAAACCTGAGGGGCAGGGTGGAAATTCCCGGCTGACAACTCCAAGGGACTCTTCAAAAGAGTATTTGGCCAGCCCATATCTAAGTTATCACTGAAGAGAAAAAAGAGGTCTGTGACTGCACAGTTCAATGGTATCACTGTTCAGTTTACAGTGGCTAAGAAAAACACCAGTGAAGTGGTAGGGGAAAAACCCAACTAGCATAGAACATGGTATTGCAAATATAAAGATACTATATCGGTGTCCCATGATACTGGTCACTGCTATGCAAGTAGGGTACAGAATAAATAGAAACAGCTGGGAGATGGACAGCAGAAATAATTAGACGCCTGCAGAAGTTCTCAAAAGAATAATTTCTTGAAAGAGATTGTTCAGATGAGAGAACATAGAAGTAAATAATAAAAGGAGCAGAGAAGGTGAATGGTAGTACATTCAAAATGGTTAAAAAGAACTGGGTTTTGTACAGTTGACAAAAACCTGTGGAGTTCTTTGTCTCTTGACATGGTTGAGGCCAGGAATCTGGTGGGATTGAAAAATTCATTGACCATTTGTACAGTGAATGGAAACATCTGCAGGAAAATGGTGAGATGCTATTCTTAGAAAAGAACCGGCACCAACGCTCCTACTTTGGGGCATAGCTCAATAGCGACTGAGGAAAGGATAGGGAAGAAATTTCCTCATTAAGGTTTTCTGTTGTGATCCAGGAGGAGATATGAACTTTCTTCTGCAATTTGATTATCACTGTAATAAGTTAGTTATTTGGTTTAAGTAAATATGGCAACACATATTTTTTATTACAGCATATTGTTCAAATTCTTGTGAAAAGGAGGGTCATTTAAGAGTGAATTGAGATTTCACATAATTGCAATATGGCATCATCAATGCACATCTGTACACAGATGCTTAAGGCGGTAATTGCTTAAGTTTATAACACTCAATTAAAATTGACTGCACAGGTATATTTAAGTGCTAGCAATAAATGACAGACTGAGGGAGATTATTTGTGGTTGTTCTTAATAGGGGGGATGAGAATCCTGCACAATTCCTAAATTATTTGCCCAGTTGGGAAAGGACTGAAAATAACGATTAATTTTGATTTATTATTATTTTAAATGAAGCAGATAAACAGCATTTGTCCAGTTTGGGAATCCCATCCTCAGCTGAGATGCAGGGCAGGATGAGTAGGTGCCCTGGGGATACAGGGGATGCCTGGGGGGGTGCAGTGCTGGGGGCTGCCTGTTGTGCACCACTGGGTGCCTCCTCCCAGCCCAGATTTGCTTAGTGCCCCTGGATGCCTTCACAAAAGAAACCTGGGGAGTCCAAAATTCAAGAGGCAAAACTTGATTCCTAGGCAAGAAAAGAAACCAGAACAAAACAGCAAAGCCCCAACCCGGGGTTTTCAGATGAGCCGAAACTTGGTGCTACAGGCAGTGAATCTGACAGCTTCTTGCCACCTCCTCCTGGTGTGATTTACTTTGAACTTTTCAATATAAACAGTGCTAAAACTGTACTCAGGTAGGGATTTTATGGCCAAGGTTTGCAGCTTTGCTGCAAATTGCAGAACAGGGCACTAACATTCCTGTCCTTTCTGTGCTGCAGAACTGCTATTAACTCACTGGAAATCTACATGCAGGGAAGCAGAATCAGATCTCTAAAAAAGCAGAAACAAAGCACAAAGAAAAGCATCATATTAGAGCATAAAATATATTGGGCAAAATAGTTTTGCTCTGTTGTTCAATGCAAGTAAAAAGGATTGGGGTAAAATGTGTGTGCGGCTATTTACATCCCTGCACAGGGAAATCTTTCTCTGGTTTGAAATCCAGATGGGTGCAACAGGAAAATAAAATGCTGAGCCACCACACAAACCTCTTGTCTCTCTTCTGTGTCAACTCGGACTTGCAGAGAATAGCGTTTCATTTCCTACTGTTGAGGCAGCAGCAACTAAAGTGAATGTTCATATGTGTGGTGAGGCATTTGTCCCTGGAAAAATAACATCTCTTCTTCTATTAATGTTTTAATTAATCCCTTTTAGTTATGAAATGTAACTTTACATTACATAAAAAAAAATTACATGCAGTCTCTTAATCTGCTAATCCTTTCTCCAGACAAGCTGGTTCTTTTTAAATCAACTGCCATTTTATCAACCCAATGGAGCAGAGATCCGGACTCAACTCTATTCAACAATACATTCTTTTCATGAGAGACTGGCCTAGCTAATATGACACCACAAAGGGCTTGAGGAATTCCAAATACCCAGCTCTTTGGATTAAAAGCATAATAATCCCATGCAGTTTTTTGTTCAGAATTGATAGAATGGTTGTATAGTGAGTCACACTTGTTTGAACTTATCAAAGTAACAATATATCAAGCATTTCGTAGGATGATATTTTATTTTCTCAGGTTGATTCAACTTCTTTCAAGTCTTTTTCTTTTTTTAAGTGTGTATTTATGACTGCCAAATGCCCCTGCAGTTAAACAATTAAAACATGTAATTAAGCACAGAATCTGATAGCTGTTGTTTTATGGCTAGATTTCTATACAGTTTTTATATAGACATAAGCATTGTTGTCATAAAACCAGCAACAGTGGCACAGCACAGTACATAGTGTGTCCCAGTGTAAAAGTAATTTATACTGCTGTGACTCTTTCCCCAGCCCATAAGCATGCCTGTACTCTATTTCCAGGCTATATTGAGGAGCCAAAGCAGGACAGCTTTTGTGTGTCAATAAGCCCGTTGGGAGACAGAAAACAAGGCTGTTAGGATTAGCAACCCAGTAGCCTTAATAAACTCATGGGTGAATCTGAAGCTTTGGGAGGGAGGAGGAGATGGAGGTGTGGTGCAGAGCTGTTGCTGTCTGCTCCCATCCCAGACCTGCTTCTGCTGCAGCAGACCCCTGAACTAATGGTACCCCAGCTCCTGCATGGTTGTTTGCTGCCAGGCACAGTGTCCTTTTCATCTCCTGATATTGCTATCCCAAATTAACCTGATGTGAGCCTAGCCCATAAGCCTTGTTGTATTCCCTCCCACTTTGCATTGGATTAAGTGAGAAGAGACAGAACCAGTTTTCTTTCAGATGGGTTTTATAAGCTTATTAAAAAAGCTATCAGTTGCAATAACAAAAAGGATAGCTTCTTAAAAGTGAACTGAGATATTCATTACCACATTGCAGTTCTTGTTGGAGAAGTGGGTGTTTTTATTACTAACGTGGTTTTCTCTTAGCGTAAGTAGGACTGTAAGCAAATTTCACGCCTGCAAGCTAGGAGTTAATGGGCTGGAGCACTGTGTAAGGACCTGCACTTAGCTAACATGGGAAGAGCACATTACAACTGGAAATACTTGACGGGCTCCAACAGAGAAGCCTTAAAAAGGGGCTCCTTGGCTGTCACTGCCTCTGCAGCTTTCCAGGAGAGCAAGAAACAGGTCTTCCCTTTACACCGAGCAGCATAGGATGCTCTGAGACAGCTTTTCACTCCAGTTATGGCCACAGGATCCCTGATTCAACATCTTCCCAAAGCAGGAGTGTGGGAGAACATCTTTTTCCTGTCACAGGGCAGCCACAATTCCCTCTTCTGAATAAAACCATACAGAACTTGTCTGGCCAGTGGGGCTGAGCTGGCAAAGTGCTGACTAGAGCACGGCAAATCCAGCCAGAGGGCTTCATTCACTTGCTGGCCTCCACATTAGCTAGGGAAACTCAGGGCTGAAAGAACCCTCCAGCGCTGTTGCCATCTTAGCCCTGCGATGCTCAAGGAGCAGCAATGTCTTGTGGTGGGACTGGTGAGTCCTTAGTCATGTCCCTGCAGAGAACACAGAACTTCCTTTATTTTATTTGTGTTTTTGTTTTCATTGTCATAACTCTTCCCTTAAGTTCCCACCCCTCCTACTCCATATGGCATCTCACAAGGGAACAATAGGGATCTCTTCGGGGGTTTGTACTATAACTCTTCAGAAGCCCAGTATTCTCTGAGGAGACCGTTGGATTTTTTTTCTTTTTAATCCCAATTATTTCAATATTTCTCCTGAATTTCAAAACTAAAAACATTCACAGAAGAATTGGCAGCATTTGAGTGAATAGTTCTCATTTTTACTTTCGACCAACTGCGGAGCTAACCAGAGCATTTTGCAATTTGACTCCTTTGCCAGTGCCTGCTGGAAAGAAGGGGAATTTGGGAAGGGTGGTGGCAGAAATGGTTGCTAATTTCCCCTCTTTCTTCTTGCTTCAGTTTGGGGCCTGATCCCAAAGCCAGCGAGCCACCTCCTCAGGCTACAGGAATAAAAGTGTTAATGAGGAAGCAAATGCAGTCTAAAACTTCAATTCTTACAGACGCAGGAATAAAAGGCAAGAACAGCCACAATTTCTCAGGCTGGATTAGTACGCTTTTCTTTTGCCAAGTTAATATTGTTTGCATGCCTCCTTGAAGGAGGGCTAGGTCCTTCCATACTCCACCGGTGCCCCTTTAAACAAACACCTCGTAACACTATAGCTATAAATAGCACCGAGGTGGAAATGCCTGGATGTGTTCTATACCCTCCTTTGTGTTCACGTTTTTCATGCATACAAACCTTCTCCCCTTTTCCCCCCCCGACTCCTGTAGGATGCGTTGTTATATATAGAATATTTATAATAGCCCCATTTCTAAGCAATTTTCACCACTGCCACACAGCAGGGAGAAATTGAGAAATTGCTGCTTGTTTATTTATTTCTCAGTGGAAACATGCACTTAATCCTGCACAATGTGGAAATACATACTATATATATGGTATGTATTGAAACATACAGTGTATATATATAGATAGATGCATGTTTGTGTGTGCATTTTAAATGCAGACCATATTGATTTCAATGTGGAACTTATAAAGATGGAAGATATTCTTATCTCTGCAGGAAATAAAGTGTTTTGGGTAATATTTATGGGCAAGATGGTGACCAGCTTATATACCCCATCATTCACAGAGCTTCTTATTTAAGTCAGGGGAGGTACACTGGGGGCTAACTGCTAGCAAGAAAGGAAATTACAGTCTAAGCACAAAGATCCCACCCCTGCCCCAAAGTCATTGCAGACCACTTGAAACCAGAGGAGCATGTTGTGGAAATAGCAGTGTACACTTACCCTCCTCTCCCACCCTTCAGTAAGCATCTGCTGTTGGCAACTATTAATGGGATATCAGGCTTAATGCCTAATTGCTGTGTAGCCCTATTAGTGATGCCTCCTCCATGACACAGGAGAGGGAAGAGGTTTAAGGGGATGATGGCTGAAGCCAGCCTGACACTATCAGGGGCTGGCAGGGATTTCTGAGGTCTGGGTTTGACGGAGAGCCAGTCACCTCATGGAAGGCTTAAGGGTATGAGGCAGGCATGGGTGATGCCATGTAATGTACCTAGGCTCCACACGGCGTGCTTGAAGGATGTGGCCTGTATGAAAAGGAAATGGAATTCTTATCACTGAGCTTGGCTTCTGTAGCACAAAGGTGCATTTACTTAAGGTTGCTTCTCATTCGGGACCCACCCCAAAAAAGAGAGGGTTGTGATGATTCCATTTTTGAAATCAAGCTTGGTGGGTAGAAAAAGTGGAAGGGCAAAGCTTCAGTCAGTGTTTAAGGCAGTCCTGAGTGTTGGCTTTATCCCATGCCCACTGTCCTCCAAACCTTGATGAGAGCAGTATGAAAAGCCTTACACGTTTTAGCACAGTACACTGTTTGTATAGAGTTTGTCCATAAGGGCAGCTGTGTTGTGCTCACTTCAAGGCCTTTCTCAGCCAGCTCGCAGCCTCTAGCAGGGGCTAGTAGCTGATGCTCAGAGTTCAAGAACAATGCCAGTAATGCCTTCGCAGATTCCCAGAACGAGGTGTTAACTTCCAGCAACCTACAGCTTTTGTGTTTGCTAGCTCAGGTGGGCTTTTCTTCTATTTATTAGTCTACATGCACTTAAAACCCCTTTTTATGAATGGTCTTTGTAACCTTCAGTGGCAATGAGTTCCCCAAATTCATTGTGGGCTGTGTGAGAACCAGGTGTGGCTTTTATAAGGTTTTTCTAATTCGAGGTGGGAGTTCTTTAGGACTGGGACTTCCCTGCTACACGGGGAACATGAAATATGTACTAGAACAGTAGCAGGTTTTGAGCTATTTTTTCTTGATTGCATTTGACAAGCCCTGTCTATCAGCTTAGGGAAATGAAAAAGAGCAAGCATCTATCTCAGCCCTTTTTTCATCAGTATCAGGCAGCATCTGAAGGAAAGCTCTATTATCTGAAAGGATTAGACCCTGAAGAATGTGCATGGGACATGAGAAGTATTGAAGCACAGTGGGTGATACCAAGAGCATCTGTGATCTAAGAAGCCCTCAGAAAGGCGAGGAAGAATGTGTGGCTGTTGCAATGGGTTCCCTGGAATGCCAAACGAACATGTGGGTGCCACTGGGTGCTGCTGAGAATGCAGAACTGCCTAGGTGGGCGCCGAGATATGCACTACACAATATGAGCCATGCCACGTGGAGCTGCTGCGACAAAGGAGAGCGATGGGGGCGGGGAGCAGGGTGCTGGAATTAAAACATAGATTAAGCTCCCAGTATGTTTTGCTCTCACTTCTGAAGTATCTGTCTCATGCTGTTCTCCTCTTAATCTGTCAGTTACAGTTAATAGCTGATCAGAGCAGTACTTTAATGAGTCAGCCGGATTGTTTGCATAAACAGTTGCTAGGCTGATGTAACCAACAGCGGTTTGATGCTGAATTCTCCCTGTATGACTTACACCTGCACTCTCCCCTCTCTCCCACCCTCTGGGTTGTTTTCTGCCAGAGGGCACCTGAACAGGCATTACTTAAGTGGTAGGTTGTTTCTTAAAATGTATTTACATCCTCGCAGCATCCTTTTCCCTATCCATTTCCTCCTCTCCCACCACCTAGATGAGATTTTGTGGCTGATGTGCTCCAGGATGTGACTTCAGGTATAATAATTCACAAGTAGAGCTTTGCCCAAGTACTGCCTTTTGCAACCGGGTGTGAATTATTAAGCTCTGTTTCTCACCTCAGAGTGCCTTTATCAGGATTATAATAATAAAGGCAGTACAAGAAGAGCTAAGTGCAGAGCACAACTCTGGAGATTAAATTCAAATGCTTTTCAGTGTGCTCTGACATATTTACAACTTAAATATTTTGCTTTGAAGTGATTTCAGGCATTTCATATCAAGGTAATAATTCCTGTCTGCAAAACAAATGTTTGCACTTTCATTCATTAATTACTATCATGAGAGATTCGGGCAACCCCAAGGCTTAGAGCTATACAGGTTCTGATCCAAATCTGTTTTCCTTGGCCTCATCTCAGCAGTATTAAAAAATGGGTTTCCATTGATGCTGTGCCTTTTTTTGTGACATTCTAAAAGACCTTGATCAAAATTAATTACCCCATAATGCAAATCTGTCCAAGCAGGGAAAAGAGCCCCTGACTCTTGAACTACAGCTTTGCTTGAGTATCTGGGCAGAATGACTCCCAGGATGGAACTTCTGATGATGCTACTCTACTTGAAAATGTACCTTTTAAAACAGTTTTTGCTTAGTGCTGTGTGGGCAAAGTGAGTATTCAATATTATTCTCTTCCACAGATGGGGAAAACAGTCACCAAGTGACTAAATAATGTGCTCGTAGTCACAGAGGAGAAGAATAGAGTGTTCTGCATTGAAGCCATGTGCCTTTCCTATTCCTCTCCTGCATACTCAACATGGTACGGGGAATCTAAAGGTTTAGATACCTGTAATTTGCTAAAGGTAGAAGGTGAAGACCTGGATCTCTTTTGAGAGCTCATGGTCCTGTGCACTCTTCTCTTTCATGGAGCTGTGATTCTACCCTGGTTAAATTTCACTTTCCACATTATTTTTGGTATTCTTAGATGTACGGTCTGGTTATGGACTGGGTGTTTCTTCCTGCTAGATTCAAGTTAACCTTAATATCGTGTGTTTTAAAAGGCTATAGCATTCTGTTGTTGGATTCTTGCTTTGTAAAAGTTAAGATTCCCCTTTTAAATCACAGGTGAGAGAGACTTTGAGGACACGGAGCCACAGAAATGCCATCAAGTTACTGATACTACTGAGCAGAGAGCATTTCTTGCAGCTCCTTTAAGGACATTTGGATATTGCCTAAGAAGACCTGAAGAATCAAAACCTGGTGAGGTCCCTGTACATGGCTGCCTGCCTGAGAATATTGGCACAAAGAAATTGGCACCATTTGGATAGAAAATGGACAGGGGTTCATTTGTGCAGTGGGAGGGAGCGCAATCAATGCCACGTGTGATTTATTTTCAGAGAAAGATGTAGAAAGAGTAAAACCAACCTATAAAATGGATTCTTTAAGTGTTGGGTTTTAAATAGAAAATCACACACCAGTCAACAGTGGTTTAATGTGACTCTAATTCATGTTCCTTCTGTATTTTTGATCCTGTGCGTTATTCAGCATGACGATAATTGGACCTTTTGTGGCTGAAATGTCAGATATGTGTGGACATGCCTCCAAAAGTTGCCTCTGCAATGCTGCTTCTAGTCACAGTTTGTGATCTCCCAGGCCTAATTTCCCAAGACACTGTGGCTTTAAAGTGACATTTCAAGTATGTAACTCATTACAGCTTCTACAGCACACAGGTGATGGGTATTTTGGGTGTGGTAATGTTCTAAGGATGAAAAAGAAGGAGATTTTATTAAAGAAAGGCATATTCAACAGAAGAGCATTGCTGAAATTCCTGTTGTCTTTTTCTTTCAGGCAGTGTGTGTATATATATATATGTATAAAAGCTAAACAAACAACACCTGGAAGCAAACCCCTTTGATTGCAATTAGCTTTCAAATTGGGAACCCAAGGTGTGGAGAGCAGTGATTGTGGGATAAAGATGGCTGCTGCACCAGCCCAGCTCCAGCACCCTTCTGTAGAACTTGTTCTCCCTGCACCAAGGTAAGCCATTCTGTCTTTTTCAAAGGGAATTTTGATGGTGTTGATTGTAAAACGTGTTTAACTGAACGTTCTGGAAGCTGATTTGTACCAGTGGACCTGTGGATTTGTGTGTTTTTGTGATTTTGAAGGCTAGCTTTTAATTTTCAGGGGACAGATCTGCTTCATAGACAGATTTGGGGCCCTTGTGAATTGCTTAAATCAAACCAGTTGTTATTTGTTTCCAATATCTGTAAAGTCTGAATTGCACCAGCATGCCATTGAACATGGTTATTAATCCTTATAGAGCTGCTTGGAATGGGTGTCCCATGCTGATGGGATGTGAAAGTCTTCCTCTTGTTGCTCTCACTTTCTTCCTTTTGCAAAGTGAAGCTTTGGGAATGGTAGCTGTTCAGAACTACAGGAGCCTGGCTTGCAGCACCATTTCTCTGTGGATTTGCTAATGTTGATTGAAGAGTGAACTTAGTCTTTCTCTCAGTGGTGGCATTTGTAGGATTGTTTGCTTTTATGTGGTCCCTGCTTTATTGAAATTTGCATGGAATTAAGGATTTTTCAGGCCTTTACTGGCTGTGCTTGGTTTGTTTGTAACTAATCAGGGAGGTTAAAACTTGGGAGGAGGTAGAAAAAACAGCATGTATCTTTTTGTTACTATTGTAGTATTAATATATCTTCTGCGATTGTGTATGTAATGGTATTTAACAATCTCTTTCCTGGTTGTCCATACAACTCCTAATTGAAATCCCAGTAAAACTCCAATTACTCACATAAACACAAGATGAAGTTGTATTTTGCCTGTTTGTGAGTTTTGGTGTAAGAATGGCTGGCCTATAGGCAGCAGCTAAGATCATTTGCCCACCCTCTCTGGCTATATTCTTGATAACTACATAGGGGGAGATGGTGCCTGCTGGAGTACTTATAGTCTGAATAAACAAAGCACAAAAGGGGAAACAGGCATTGGCAAAGCAAGGTAACACACACAATTAGTGGCTGGGCTTGGAGGACAATATGAATTTCATTATACTTAAGGCAATGTTTCAACCTCTGGTCTAGGATACCCTCCCCATAGGTAGGTCCTCACCTTCATCCATCCATAGTCACATGCCTGCTCTCTCCTTCACACACGTGTTTCTGCTAAAATATTCACTGGGAGTGTGAAAGCAGCTGCTCTTGTAAAGAAACAACCTTGCATGGTATTAAGAAAGGGTTCCAAGTAGTTCAAGCTTCAGGACAGTGATGTGAGTAACCACTGATATTTGCCATAAGAAATGCCCGAAGGGAATTAGTTGTCCAGCCTTGTTCATAACACTGTTGTGGGATGGAGTCAGTGTGCGAAGGGTTAAAGATTAAGGCGGCTGGATATGATGGGCTGATGTGCTTTCCAGGTAATCGGGATAAACCGCAGCTCATTATAAAAGGGATGAGCTTGAGCTGTGTGTAAAACACAAGCACCTTAGAGGAGGGTGGGGCTGCTTTCTTGGAGAGCAGAGGCAGGAAGGAAAGCTGGAGGTTTTATTTCTCCCAGTCAATAGGGCTGAGGGTGGCTGCTTGCTCATTTATTATTTCCTTAGCGAGGCTATAGTGGATAATCAATATGCTGCAGAGGAGGGTTTGATAGCATCCCTGCATCCTGGGTGTGGTATAGGGGCTGATCTGCAAGCACCGCACTGGAGCTGCGGTGGTTTTTCGTTCAGCTGCCAAAGCAGAGCCCTGTAAGTGGCTGGGGGTTTATATTTTCCCCTTCTCTTTCTTCTCCCTGAGGCAGGCAGTGGGAAATGGCTGCCTTGCTGAAAGAGTCTCCCTGAAGCTTTGTGCTTTACATCGTGGCTATTTTCTGCATCCAGCCTATTCAAAAGGGTTTGATTCTAGAATCAGGTGTTGTCTCTGTGATGCAGGGAGGCTGAGCATGTCTGTCTATAGGAAGGCTGTAGACCTGTGCTGTATATCTGAGCATATCTGCCCTGCAAAGCACTGGGGTGCTCAGCCCTCCCCTTCATGTGTCAAGTTTAAACCTTTGAAACACGTTATTTTCATGCTCGGCAGGGACTTTTACAAGAGGATTAAGATACTTCTCTGATGTATTATGGGGAAAGAAACATTATTCCCTTTAAAATAAAAGTATTGGAAGAAAAAAAAGTGCTTACAAGTGCACTACAACTAAGTATCGTGTTTCCTAGCACAGTGTAAGTGCTCTTGCAGGCAGACTCCTGTTTATAGTGCTCTCGAATCTGTGCTAAGTCCTGCTGAATTCAGTCTGAATTGAATATTCAATTGAAGATGGGGTCTGACTGATCTCTCAGTTAGGCAACAAACACTGCAAAATGGTTGAACTTCAGACTCCTTTCTCCATGCATCCTGTGAAAAACAAAATGGGGAATATCTGGGAAGTACAGCAGAGGTCACAGCATACTTCTTGTGATGTATTGAGTTGCAGCCTTGTGATCACAACTGTAATGGTCCTGAGATGTCTTCTAATCTCTCCTCTTATGTAGATAAATTAACTAAAGTTGGTTTTCTTTTGTCTTTTCCACTAGTTCTAGATACTTGCATGAAGAAAATGCAGTTTGCTGGTTTAGAAACTCAAATATTAGGAATGTCACACGTCTAAAAATGTAGAGAAAAATCCCTTCAACTTTTCCTCTGAGTATTTCCAACCTCTTGGCCACCTATCCTCTTTCTCCTTGCTTGACTTTGTCCTAGTTAATATTCCAACAGGTGTTTCCTTTTTCAGTGGAATTTTTTAGGCCGATGTCTCAAGAGGCCTTCTGCATAATAATGCTGTATTCATTATGTGGCAGTGTTACTGGGAGAGAACTTTATTTTCTTAACCCCACCATTTCCCCTTCATTCAGTGAGTGCGGGGGGTGGAGGAAGGGGCGAGTTGTGGTTTTCAGCATCTTCTGCTACTTTCTCTTTTGACGAGACCACCGTGTGGTATCATTTCAGATAAGCCCTGCCAGGAGGGTGACTAGGATTAGGGGGGGGAGAAGCGAGGAAGAAAGTCTCATCTCATCTGCAGTTTGTAAAGCATCTTAGCTTCTGATTCCTGCTTCGCTTTCCTGTTGAGAGACCACTGGAAATGACAGAGTTAAAAACGATGAAGTTAAAGCTCACAGGCAAAAGAGACTCCTCCCTTTGTGCCCCCTGGTGCATTCTGATATTGCTAGAAACTTACTGCAGTGATATGTTGGTTTGAGGGTTAACAGGAGCTGCTTGTTAATCCCTACAGCAATTTGAAAGATGTGTTGAGGTGGCTTCTCTGCCTCTTGTGATATTCACAAGGCTTTTGGTGGTGTTGGTTTGGGGTTTTTTGGTACTAGAGTTGCCAATAAATAAGTCCTGATGTTGGGCATTGATTGGTGGGAAAAGGAGCTTAGATAACCCTTCCAACCTGAGTCCCTAAATCAGGACTATATGTGCCAATATTTTCTTGTATGCCACAGACGTACAATATGGCATAATTATATATTATGTATGGCAGAGAGCGTCAGGAAAGAAGGATGTGAGTGCTGAAGCAATATAGACTATGAATAGATTAGGTTCTTCTGCTATAACTCCATTAAAAATTGAGTGCACAGTAATGTTGTGCTATTCTTAGTACAGATAACTCTTGCAAAGGTTAAGACCAATAAATGCACTCGCTGTTGCAGAGCTCCTGATTCGAGCATGGAATGGAGTAGGTGACCTCAATATGATGCTGCAAATTATTGGAAATAAGACAATTGCAATTCTTGGAACCTTTAATATTGATTGCTTAAGTAAATCATCTGTTAAATGGCAATCTAATTTGAAAGGTATACATTGAACTGAATTAATAAGTGAACTGATCAGATTCAGATGTTTATTAAGGATAAAAAGCAGCAGTTGGGTTGATTGGGTGCTTATAAACAAATGTGGAAGTGGAAGATGAGATTACCATATGTACTTAAGGGCTTTTTCTTCTGTGTTAGCCAGACATTGTAGACATGGTCCTCTGAGGGATTGTGGCTCTTATTATTGTGGCTATAATTTTTGCAATGCAGTCAAAAGTATTTTCACAACAGAGCTTTCTTTCCCAGGTTACTAATACATGAAATTGTTAAATCTAAATAATTAAAACAGATGAGATTTATTCTACTTATTTACTTGGGCATATGTCATTCTGGTGTTTGGATCTCTGGCTCTTCAGAAAGATGCTTTTTGCTTGGTCATCCTTGTAAATATATGTATGAAAATCTTGATACATGTGAATAGCTCTTTTGAGTTCAGTGGGACCAATGAAGTACATATCAGGAGGATTTAAACTACAGACTGTGGGGTACTCAGAGTCCTTGTTGTCACATATCCTATTTCATTTGTATGAATACTTCATATGTTTACATGGCTCATACATACAATAATACTAAATTAGTCACAAGTACAGGTATTTTAATACTTAGTGACCAAGTGAAATGTCTCTGTATCACAAACCTTCATTTGGAGAAGAAGTTCCTATTTCTTTAAAGTGGACTTAGTGTTTTGCAGCTATTACAAATGCTCTCCAATACTTAGAATTATGAATAAATATAATTATTTACTCATTCTATCCTTTATGTTTACATTGCATAATTACTAGCCACCCTTGATGTTTGATAATAATTGACTTGATATTGATAAATAGATTAGCTAATACGGTAAATTATTATTCCCCAGTAAATGAATCAGTATGCTTTTGACTTCAAGTGCCATTAACAATAAATGCATGGATTCGGGACAGCTTATGCATTTTACATTAAGCAGCCCCTGAATAAACACCCAGAAAGCAGGGACCAGTGCCCGGGGTTGCTCCTCCTTCCCTGTTGCATGCACTAACCACTTGTTCTGCTCTTCCTTGGCTCCTCAAACCACTGTCATGCCTATGGCATGGACAGGCTTTCCTGGAAAGCTCTGGAGTTGTTTAAACCCTCTGGTACCTCTCTGACAGCTGTTTTTTCCCTAAGAGAACAGTTATATCTACTTTTCTCTTTGAGCAGCCTAGCTAGTTACTGTAGGATTGGTACATTCTGCGCACATCCAGGGAAATTAGTATCAATGCATTTAAATACTGGATACTACAACAGATCTTGAGCTTATTGGACTCATTTGAGTCCATTCTGGACACTGGCTCTTTGCAGAACTGAAACACAGGAACTTTCAGATAGCAAAAAAGGGATTGAGGCTCCTCTCCTGGAATAGCTGGCTACTAATCAAGGCAATTTGGATCCCTGTTAGAGACTGTGGTACTTGAAGACCCCCTAAGTCTTTTCTGGGTCTGACCCAATCTGCTGAAGGAGTTGACAGTCAAAATGATTTATGGGAGTAAATTCGAGACCGTATGTTGAGTGAAATCGTGGCTCCATTGAAGTGAGTTGTGGGGGAGGCAAGGACACAGGCCTGGATTTCATGGCATCGGGTTTACAGCTGCTGCTGCGTGTGGGAAGGGCAACGGGATATAGAACAAAACTCTTCTCGCTGGCAAGGAGAATGGAGAAAGCTCTTGAGCCTTAGTTCCTCCATTCATTAGGTCAAGAGTAAAATCACTGTTTTAAGGGGACTAAGATTGAACCTAGTAATGGCAATGTGATTTCCAGTGTCTGTCGCGTGATATAGGTTTTAGTCATTGTCACATTTAGTCCTGTCACTTCCCTTTCTTCCCTCTTTTGCATTCACTTTATTAACTGTAATACTGTCTAGATGATGTACGGGACCTCAAACATCAGCATACATTATATAATACATAAACATGCTATTCCAGCCTCATTACAGCACCAGGACTGGGGGGGAGGGAAGGGGATGTGTGTGTGAGAGAGAGAAGCTAAAATTAATGCAACAAAATTGGAACCAGCCCTTAAATGGGTAGGAATTGCAACGTGACATTACAGTTCTATAACATGGCATCCAATTCGCTGGGTGTCTGCAGTTGCTTTATATTAGGGCCTCAAATCCTGGAAATGTTTTGGCATGTGCTTAACTTTAAGTGAGGTAAATCATTCCCATGGCTGCTCTTTCTGGCCCGTGACTCTGTTATGGTGAATTTGTAGCTGAACTGAGAATTCCCTAGACTTCTGCTGCTTTGCATTGCATTTCAATTCTTCCAGCTCCCAAAATTTATATTGGGTGCATGTGTAAAGTTATAAAGGTCCTTATTGGCACTGTGGGGAGAGGTATCTGCTCAGCTTCAGAGGATGGAGAAACTTCTCATTGTTCTTTAAGGGGACAAGTTGTTTCCTGGCTCAGGTACATAGCTAGAGGATCAAATCTCAAGAGCTTTGACTGGCAACCATGGTGCTGGAAACCCTTCCCTTTGCAGAAACATAGAATGTGTAAGTCAAGTAAACTTCTAAAGGCATCACAGAGCTTAGATGCCAAGAAGGAATATAAATTGATACTAACATTGAAGAATTAGTATTAAAAAATGGTTTTGTGTTGCTACCTAGTGCAATCTTATGTATTTAATCAGGCTGATGGTTGCTTTGTCTAAAGCAAAGAGCATGTTCGGTTGTTTCCTTTTTCCTTGACACTTCCATTACCCTTTTCTCCTTTTGTTTTTTATTTCCTTGCCATATTTGATTGTTTCAGTTTCTTTATGCTTTAGATCCGCTATCTCTTTCAATATTCAGTACTGATAAGTCAAAGAAATATGACGTCTTGGTATGGCATCAAAATGTTATAATTCAGCTATTGTCCTTGGTGATTTTTCTCTGCATGCTTAAGTGAAAATGCAATAAAAGTTCATTCTGGGTATGAAAGATGAATGCAATTTGAATGCCAGGGAAGCAGACAGATGTTGATGACAAAGCAGGACTGGAAGGAGCACAACAGTCTATCATCTGTTTGGCAGCACAACACTGGCTATCAGGACCTCAGTAAAATTATTGAGCTCATGTGTCTGTAGTAGCCTATGAAGTTCACCTTGGTGATTAGATTTGAGAAACCTGTAAGTGCACCAGACCACAAAAGCCTGGTGGTTTATGTTCAGGTGAAGGAGGATTCTAGAAAGTAGGATGGCTCCAGTAACTTTTGGATATTGGCATAAAGGATTGACCTGAATGAGCAGAACTAGGAACCACTCTGTCCTCCAAAGGTAAAAGTACTGCAAATGCTAATTTACCCCAGCTTTGTGTGAGATCTTTTTTAATGCACAGCATGAGAGAGTAATGCAATCCAGGATGGGCAGATGGTATGGAGAAAATAGTTGCCTACAGCTGCTGAGAGCAGCAAATAACAAAGAAATAGCAGCCAAAACATAGGAACATCCAGCTATGGGACAAGGGAAGCAGAGATCTGGAGTCTGGGCAAGAGAGTGACAGGTGGGAACAAGTTCAGTTTCAACATTTGGTCAATGACAGGTCTGTCCATGAGCTGAAGTATCATCTTGTTGATTTTTATTATCCCTCTGCACTGCATCTCATAGAAAATCAGTGGAAAATTAGCAACTGTAAACTGTTACGTTGTAAATTCTGACAGAGTAAGTTGGCTTAGACCTTATTCCTCCAACCAGCTAAACAAGATTGATCCCTAAGAAGTGTTTCTGTGTCTCCAGGATTTAGTATGAGCGGTTCACTCTCATCCAGAGCAGAACAACTCTGTTCTTTCCTATCAACAGAGCCGTTGTCAAGAAAGGTTTAGAAACAAATGAGCTTGAACCTTAATCCCTCCATAGAGGTACAGTAGAAAGCATACTTGCTCACATCTCTCCAGTGCCCACCTATTGCGTAGTCCTTGAGCACATTAACCTTTTAGAAAACAAAGCCTGCGGTTATGATATAATCAGTGTTTTCTGGATGCAGAGACACATGAAATCGAGACCCCTATGGAATCATTCCATGAAATCTAATAATAATAAAGCCAGTAATGGAAGAATTTATTGGTGAACATAGAGTGCTTACTGGACAATAAGGTTATTTTCTTGGATTGTGTTTAAAGCTATCTTCTAGCAATCTATTGTAAGATTTCGGTTGTATTAAATCACATAAAATGTGTAGTTCCTTAGACAACTGATCATTACCAATGAAGATGGGAACTTTGTTTTAATTTTGGGGAAAGGGGAAGATCCATAGAATTACTGTTGCTTCACAGAGGCTGTTCCAAAGGTTTCTCCTTTGTGTTTATGAAGATGAAAAGCTCACCAGGTGGGGAAAGTCAATTAATGCACAGGTCAGATATGATCCATTTTGCAGTATGGTGCTACACTGAACCTTGACTTGGTCGTATGGAATTCATAATACTTGGGTCTACCAAGCAGGTGTGGTTAAATTTGTTCATTGGTAACAAAACCCCCTGATCTGTTGTATTTCTAAGGAAGCAATGTCTTTTCTGCAAACTGAAACAAAATATGTTAGGGTTTGTTTCAGGACAGAGATTAGGCAATGAACTGCAAGTTTGAGCCAAAGCCTTGCAAAATGCAGCTTCCTCAGAACTTTCAGTGACTGGATCCCCTTCTTTTTGCCTATAAAAAGAGTGATGGATATTTGAATCTTCTTATCTTGCTGTACTCTTTATATGGGAGGGAAGTTACCTGTTTCTTCTCAAAAGCTTTGAGTGCTTTTGGGAAAGCAATGGGCTTGTGCAAGAATCCTTAGTTCCAGCAAACACAAAACAGCTCCACTGCAAATTTGCAAGGTCACATTCTCTCATTTAGCTTGGGTGTTTGTGTGTCCTGTTTTTCTCAGGGAGGTTTTGGAGATGTGCATTTGTTTTCTTATTATTTTGGTGTACTTCTGTGTTTGAGAGTCTCAAGCATCCACTGTTATGGGATTGCTAAAATGTCTTACTTCAGTTTTGTTAGAACATAAATGACTTGGACAGTGAAAACTTAAGAACTGAAATCATGTATGTTGGTTACTTTTTACAGCTGGGGAGCTGATAGAAGTGAATTGATGGGAGTTAGATGCCTATGACAGAAAATTCCATTTTCTAATGGCATTATCCTATTATGTGGCTTTCTCTGCATCTTCAGTTATTCCAGATAACACTGTGGTCCCAGATGTGGTCTCAGGATAGTTCCCTATGTAATACAGGAAGTTTAGGACTCAGCTTGAAGAGAAATATGTGATACTCTAAGATCAAAGAGCAGGGTTTTCACAACAGAATTATCCCTTCTTTGAGTCCTCTAAAAATTGTGTTTTGTAATCACTAAGAGGTGGATTTATGATGTGAGAGACTAAACAATCTGTACCTCTCCTTTATCACTAACATTACACTTTCCTGCATTCCTCCTCTGCTTGTCTTGCTGATCATCTTTCCTGCTCTTAATCATAGGGCATATGCAATACGGGGGCAGTGTGACCCACTAGGGAGTAGAGCTGGCAAACTGGATGCACAATGCTTCTGGGTTTGCTCTCACTGTAAGTCCACAGCCTAATTAAGACAAAATACTAATAAAATAAATTAAAATAAATAAAAAAAATAGAAAATCATTCGACATGTGGCAAAACTGAGGGAGAATTTGGAAAACCAAGAGTTTTTATTTTGGTTTGGCTTTAGTTTACTTGCTTGTTTGTTTTCATAGCAAATAAGTAGTTTATTTAAAAACCCTTCTTATTTGAAGGCAACCAGTCTTCAACATAATGAACATCCTGCATCTAAAACATTCCTTTGTTTTACAAAGCAAAGTTCTGGAGGAAAGACCCTCTGCTTCTGTAAGAAACTGAGTAGAATGACAAATATTGCTGATGTATCTCTGCATGTGTTACTTGTAAGGTGTGTGGTTTTGTTACTTTCAAGATCTCCTAATTTGCCAAAGGAATTTGGTGTTCTATGTAATGTTGACTGAAACTGGTCAGACTGCCAAACAGTAAAAGAGATCTGCTCTCTTAAGGCAGAAGTAGCACTCTTGTAAGGATGGAATTTTTGGGAATCACCCTTGCTGCTGCTATTCCTTTTTCTCTGCCCTGCAGTATCATAAACCACCTTTCAAAGGACTTCTTTTATGAGCTCATTCTTGGACAACACAGCAACAGTCAGGTATCACCACCTGCATCCTTAGTTTCTAGGATATATTGGTGCCAGGTGGGAAAAGAGTGGGAGATCGAGTCCTTGCAACAACCTCTGCAACTGGATCTTTACAGCAAGCAAGAGAGACAGCGAAAAATAGTCAACATTATTTCAGCACAGTGGGGAAGGAGGGATGAAAGCTCTGCAAATGAATTCATTGTGACAACCTTTGTGGGGAATCTGAGTGTTTGATCTTTTAAAAGATTTAATAATTCTTTTGATAGATTAAGGAATAAACTGGGTGGGAGGAGGAGAGGAAGTTAACTTTCTTTCCCTGATTCTGTCAAAATAGTAAATAAGAAGAGCAAATCCCTAAACTTATTAAGCTTCTCCCTACACCACCTCTTTTTTGGGTGTTGGATGCATGTCACGTTATAGTCCAAACATTACATAAACACTGGAAATATGACCCTTTAGGTGAAGATCGTGGACAATGGTCTAATGTGCTTATATCCAATTGAAATCGATCTAAAAAGCAAAGTAATTGAACATTTGGAAATCAATATTTCCACTATGTAGGGGTTTGTCCTATGAGTCTCCAAAAAGCCAGACCTTCAGTCACAGTATTGTTGATTCATTTTTGTTCTTATTTTCCCTGCTTTGCCCATATATTCTATAAGTCACTGAGGCCTTTGGGTATCTGAGCAATACAGGATTTTCCTTGGCAAGCATCTTCAATTGGAGTCCAACTGATTAAGCCAAGCTCTGAAAGTCTTTGCACTGACACTACTAAACTATATCTTAGAATATCTTTTTGTTTCTTTTAGCTTGAAAAGCTCTGCATCTCAGCTCCTATTCTGAAAGCTAACTCAGATTCATGACGCTGTGATGCACAAAGTAAATTACTGTTAAAGCTTTCTGAGGTATTGCTTAAAAAGAATCCCAAACAACAAACCACAAACCCCCAGGAATTTAAAATGGGTCAATTTTTCTATTAAAGGGCCTGGTACTATTCTTTTTGAAATAAGGAAATTATCTCTGTTGCAGCAAAAGATGGTTTTGGGGGAATCAGACCTCTCTCCTTTGAAGAACTACTGATTCCTAAAACTTAACAGGATTTTTGGTTTAGGCTAGCCATTAGGCTACTCTTAGCTAACAAACAAACAAAAGACAGTTTTGACTGGTAACAGCTGTCATGTGTGTAAGTAGAAAAGCGTAGAAAGACTGTATAATCATTTCCTCATCGAATGCTGAACAGCCTTTCGTATGATAAGACCCCAGGGTCCTACAAGCAAGCCAGAAACTCATCTGGACCAGAGCTGAACAGGAAGGGCACTCAATATAGGCATCTATTTCAAAAGACTCCACATAATGAAGATTAATTAGACCTTCCTTACCGATCAAAAGTTAAATACACATACCCAAGGCCTTGGGCTTCCTTGTGCCACCAAAGAGTTTCCATGGAAAGCCAAGCAGAATTGAAAATGGTAAACATAAGAAATAGGATCAACCTTCCTGTAAAGTGACTTTAAAAATGTACCCAGATTGACTTTGTGTATTCATATACAAGTATGAAATGCTGTAACATATTCTTCCAGCATATAGTAATATAGGAATAAGATTATACATGTTTGCACTAATGCAGCTGGCTTCTCCAGCCACATTATGCATTAGCTTTATTTCATGTATACCATAATGAAATACACACAATATTCTCTTTCCTAGGAAAAAAATAAAAGACAAATTCAATTACCTACCTCTTCATTTTTTCAACTCCAGTTTATACTGTGAGTTAGGTCTTGATTGGACTTTAAAGTTTTGCAAAGGTTGCTTTTCTTTCTGATCTGTTTTTCTCTGAGGCATCGCTTGGTCTACAGCTCAAATGTAGTCTGGAGTGATCTTGTTCTTTGATCCTACAGTTTACCAAATCTCCCTTCAAGTGGCATTTATGGGGAGTAGAATGCCAATGCAGCATGTAGTCAAATGGAGGATGTTGGAAAAGGCATGGGAATGACTTGCTTGTGTTTTTCCAGCAGAAGGATGCGTTCAAGTAGTTGGCAAAATGAGTGGCTATGTCTAATACAATCAGGAGCATTGGCCGTTGCAAAGGCAGAGTAGGGGGTTGACTTTATAAAATACTTATTTAGGTGCAGGCTGTCCCCAGTTGCTGCTTTAGAAACAACAGGTGGTTGCTATCGGCCCAAAGAAAACATAGTTCATGAGTGGAAAAGGAGCTGAGTTCTGGCTCCTCACGGAGTGTCTCCAGCACCTTTGGCCATGCAAAATCCTTGTAGTGTCTTATTGTCAAGGCTGCTGACTGCTCTCATTAACTTCAAGTGGAATTGAGTGCTCAGCACAATGGAAAAACAAGTCCTTCACTTCTTTAAAGTGATCGTTTGGATTTCATCTTTATTTGCAAAACAGGGTAACATATCCTGGAAAAAACATTTTTCTCCTTGCACAGAGTTTTAGGTAGACGCATCTAGGAAACGCATGTTCTCCTAGCACAATAGCAACTTATGAATAAGATCATACTTGTATTTGCATTAACACGGCTGGCTTCTCCAACCAGTTTTACATAATCTCCTTTTCAATGGGTAAGGGTGTCATTTCCCCTTCATTTCATACAACTGTGCTTTGAAAATGTAGGGAGGAAGTATTTAAAGAAAGTCCGCATTTTATGAAAGGGAAAATTGCCGGCGTTCCTTTGTGCGTCTCAGTAGGATTTGGATAGATTACTCATACTTAAAAAGGAAGGGAGCTCTTGCTTTCTCTTCTCCTTTTTTTAAAAACTTGCATTAACATGATGTATTGACATATTACAAAATCCAAGGAATGCTGGAGAGCAAATCAACCACGACTTTGTCCACAAGTTGCGACAAATCCTTAAAACGTCGTCGCATTCGGAAATGAAACCGGCACATTTTGGATATGGGCAACTTTTATGAGGACTAAAGCTTCCCATATTAGATGGGAACATCAGCATGCGCTCTCTCACTCTCTCTGCTTAAAAATTGATTATCTTTCTTCTTTTTTCCTTTTCTTCCTTTTGATCCAATAAGCTTGGTACGAATGCAGCACATTTTAGCAATTTTCATAAATCAAGCAACTGGAATAGATTTTAATACAGAATTGTATTACTGCAAGAATGCAAGGCATGCAGGCTCTAAGCACTAACATTTCTATTAGTTGAAAGGAAGCCAATGCTTTAGCTGTAAGCATGGTAAAGGAAAATAATTCTCTGCTGCATATGTGGGGTCTCTGATATCAAAAATCCCCCCTGTAAGTAGTAACTCGCAACTCTTGCAAAGTTGTCCTTGTCTCATGGGTGCTACGACTGGTCAGTTGCAGTGGGAAGAGTATGTTTTATGGTCAGATAGGAAATTCTATTGTTCTTTCTTTGACATCCTTTGATTAAAAAAGTCATGTAGGAGCAGAATATCAAGCTTCAGCACTGTAAGAAGCTATTAGTTCAGTGGCACCTTTTCATAACTGTTTCCCATACTTTATAGGATGTATATTTATATTTGCTGATGACTCTTTGTCAATTTGATGCTTGCTAATCAAGCATTGATGATAATTGTCATGAAGTGAAGGACACTTCATCCTGTGAGGTCATAAAGACATTTTATTCACTTAAATACACTGTGTGCATAGGTGTGTATGAATTTCTGTGCACATGGTTATATTTACAAAAGATGTTTATGCTAACGCTGGGTTTTGTATACTTCTGATATTTCTCTTCATTCTCATTTATCAAATGCTGCTTATTGTTAAATCATTGACAAAACTTTAAAGGTAGAGGTGGATTTGCTGCTTAAAACTGAGGAAGAAAATGCAATGAAGCTCTGAAGGTGCTTTTGCACAAAACTTGATAAACCATCTTTCTATTTTTTTTTCCTTAAAAAGAGAAGGGTTTTTGTGAAATCAGTTGATGACATTTTCATCAAAATCCATTTATTATCTCATATTTGAAAAGCACTTAGCTCAATAGGGCTCTGTTACTTCACTGAGATTTCGAGGTATCATTATATCAAGCATCCTAACTTAAGCATGGATAGAAGATAACACTATTTGTTATTCTTCTCTCAAAAAAGAAGGCAAATGAGTTAAGGCATCCGACACTGAAAATGTTGGCCTTTTCGCCAATTCAGAGGCCTTTAATTTCATATATTATTATTTGTCTTGACATTCCACAGGTTTTTGATGTCTTAGACCAGCCATGGTCAACATCTTTGAAAATCAGTTAGGTCTTGAATTGTCTTTCAGGGCTTGATGTTTGTTAATGATGGCACTCAATCATGTGGGTTCCTGTAGTTTGGGTTCTCAATGTTAGGCATTCAACTTCAGAAACCAAAGGACTGGAAAAACTGCATGTGCCATTCCTTGGAGAACAGAGCCTTCTTCTAAATATAGCAACACGTATCTGTTGTCACAGGGCAAAAAGATAGCTTGGGCATTGCAGGTTGCTTTTCTGCTGGAGGGCAATACTAGTATGTTGTCAGTTTAATTGCCCTATTTAGACTGGTGTGCGCCAGTCTTGGAGCAAGAGTGGTCAAATAATATGCAGGATAATCCCTTCTTATAGGTATCTCAACCTAACCTCTGTGACTGGTACCCAGAGACTGATTCTGGTTTAAGAAGTGACCTCAATCAGAGAGCAGGGCAAATGCAGAAAGCAAATTATCTCCCTGCTTCCACAGTTTGCTCCCGAAGGACTCCAGAACCTTGCATAAACAAAACTAATTATAACACACACAAAAATTTCCTAAAACTAAACCTTTGCTTGCAGGCTAAGGCACAAAAAGAACCTGGGAGAGTGTATGTCACAGTGCCATCTACTGACGCCAGTCACAACAGTACCCGAGGAATACCCAATTACAGTAATGAAATAACTAACTAAGGCTGGGAGTCTTGGAAGGATTATAGTCTTGTGTGTAAAGGAAGAAGATGACTGCCAATTAATCTGACAAAAGAGAAAGCCTCACCTACTGACAGGTTATTCATCCCACAAATGTTAGATTTCTCTTCAGTGCGGTATGTTGGTTCTTGTAATTCTCGGGAAGAGGCTGTTGCGCTGGAGGAATGGATGACCATAACCCTTAGTGCCAGCTCCAATATTGCTCTTTTGTCTTGATGAACGCTTTATACTGTAGGAGAATTACAGCCCTCTATGGCGAGCAATTTGAAAATACAAAGAAATGCAATTGTGGAATCAAACCTGTTCAGTCTACTGTGAGATAACTTTATCTGACACAGAAAATGAGTGGTAACTTGGAGGCAGGTAGGAGCAACATGTAATCCAGTTGACATAAATGAAAAGATGATACTGGCACAAAATTGGGCTGCATGTGAATGTACAGGCTGTTGAATAAGAGAGAATGGAAAATGGCATGCTTAGCAGCGGTAAGGTAGAGATGGAAGAAGTTCAGAAAACATTTGTATGGGAGAAGCCAAGTACAAGTCAATAGAGACTGAAATTCTTAGCTCCTAGAAGCAGAGTTGAATGCTGAAGCCTACAGTCCTAGCTGCATTAAGGGTGGCCAAATGGTAAAGTGTCAAAACAACTAGAGTTGATTTTCTGGTGGCTAATGTGCAAACTGAAGTGGTGGCTGAGATGTTCAGCAAAAACACTACTCCTAAAGACGGTCTGTCATCTTCTGTATCGCTTCTGGTAATGCCAAGGTAAGAATGGAATGAAGGATGAGAAGAGAGTGATTGTGAATTGAGAGGCAGCCAAAGAAAGTCAAGAGGTGAGGAGACTGCAGCATTTGGATTGCAAAAAAAGTTACGTATATTCTTAAGCCTTATGTCAAGTATAAGAATTCAAAAGGAAGGTAAAAGTGGGTACCTGAACTGTACTTTCTGAGATTCACTTGGGATATGTTGTGGCAGATGGAGGTGACATCTTAAGAGAGGCTAAGAAGTGAAAGTAATAATGAACAATCTTTACAAAGTAAAAGTAGAAGAAATATTAGAGCTGTTACAAGAGAGCAAGCAGGAGATGTTTAGATTTATGAGTTCTTTTGGATAGCAGCCATGGTTTGTCTTTATTTCCTAGTAACTGGTTCTTGGTTTGAGCTTCGTCAGGTCATCAGATTAGTGCCATCAGCTCTAAAAGGTTTTTAGTTCTTTCTTTGGATCATCTAGCAGGCAGGGAACTAACATGTGGAGTGCAAACATAATATGCTTGGGGGGGGGGCTGTCTTGATAACTAAAAGCAGTGGAAATAAGCAAGAATAGAGAGGGGATTTTATTATGGCACCATCTGTCTCCTTGCTGTTAATATTTTTCTCAACTTTTTGCAATGATTTTGAAAATTGGATTTAAGGATGGGTGTTGCTGTTCAGAACTTTGCTGCTGCTATCGAGGGATGGCTTCAGAGGGGAGACCTAAGCCATGATAATAGCTGTCCATCTGCTACAGCAGAAAGCAGATGTTTCATTGAAGTCAACTGGATGACATTGATCTTTAAAGTAACACACAGAACTGAGTTTTTGCTTGGAGCGGGGCCAAGAATTCCAATTTATTGCTCTTCCTGGGTCTCAGTGTAAGCCTCATGCAAATCATTTCTCCTGCTACTCCTATTTCTCATTCTCTTTTTCCTTGTATTACTTCATTTAAAGTCAGTTCATGACAGTCTTGAATGCTCTACGTTTATACAGCACCTAGCACCTTGGAGCGGTTGGGACAGATACCTCCTGAATGTCAGTGAACTCTAGCAAGTGCTTTACTGTCATGTTTTGATGTATTTTTTAGCTGATCCAGAAATTTTAAACACCAGTTCCATTGTTTTCCACATGGAATTGAGTTGAAGAAAGTAAAGGAAGCTTCTGAGTTTTACTGGTGGGTCCTGATAAGAACTGAAGCAGTTTAAACTCGATCGACCTTAATCATGCAGGTCACCCTTCTAGAACTTTGTTTACCTCCTGTTGAGCTGCTGAAGAGAGGAGGGGGGGGGAAAGCAGCTTTCAGTTACTAAACCCCCTCGTGGTATTGAATTCTAACCAAGTACATACAGCCCTGCCAGCCAGAAATGCCAAAAGGAGGAAAGCTGCTGAATCAAAAGCAAATTGGGATTGGGAGGATGGTAGGGAACATAAGAGTAGCACTAGGTGAGTTGATTTGATAGACTTATTGCTGTTTATTATTTGCAGCTCATCTGGGAGTAGACTTCGGGGTTTTTTTGGTTTTATTATTACTGGGTTTTGTTCCTAAATTATTTAGCAAGTGTTTTATAAGAGCGACTTGCAGCATATAGATTAGTTAGCACCAGCTATTTGCTGTTCTTGAATAAGTTTTGCTCTTCTGAGCTGAGCTAGCAAGACGCCAAAAGCTTTTGAACACCCCGGCTGTGGTCTGAGTAAATGGGAGTTCATGGTGTGCTGTGCCTCTTGGGTTCAAATCCTATTTGCATGGTGTGGAGTGGCCACTTAAATCATGTGGTTTTCTTTCTGCTACCTAACTGAGTGACTCTCGAGGGCCTTTCAAATCATTCACGTGAATGCTCCTGCCACAAGTGCTCAGGCAAATAGAGTAGCCCTGGCAATTCCTCTCTGTCTGCAAACCCTGCTGTACGGCCTCGTGGGCTGGTAGCACGTGGTGTGGCAGTGGAAGGTGATGGACAAGAAGGTATAGCCTGAGGCCGGGTGCCAGCAGGTCACAACCTTTGGTTTCTCGCCCCTACATGAACTGCAACACATCATTCCTATGGGTCTGCTGTGCAGAACCTCTGTGCCACCCTGGTGCAGGCCCTCTATCAGTCACTGGCAGTGAACTCAGAAACAATATGTAAAGCAAGCACTGCCCTAAATACTAGTGTTCTGCTTCCCTGCCCAGGTGGAGGGGTCCTGGAAAGACAGAGTGGGCAAATGGCTCTAGTATTGCAGCCACCATATGCATTTCCTCACCATGGGGTGGTGGCACAATCACTTGCTAGATTTAGCATGCAGTCAGCTGTCTCTGATTTTTCAAGCAGAGATGATCTTTGACCCAAGTGTAATCATTTCCTTGTGGGTGATGGTGGTGGGAACACCAGGCAGGTGTTCATTTCACTGTAGACTTTATTGTACCTATTGGGGTGCCAACCCAAACCTAATCTGGCTTTGAGAAAATGAGCAGCTTCCATGGCACATTCTCTGCTTATTTAGGTTTTGGAAACCATCACTCTGCTTCCTGAGAAATAGGGTGGCATTAGGAAACCAAGGAGATATGCCACACTGGCCTTGTGCAGGAATGTGTCTTTGAGCATGGTTTGCTACAGTATGCTGTGTAGTCATGAGCTAATTAATGCAGATTTATTTAGAAATCTAGTCTGGCTATGGCTGTCTGCTATTCCAAAAGATCCTGTGCATGTCCTTTCTCTACCAGCCTCGATGGAGTGTGTTTGCTGAAGTTGCTGCTGCATACGCTTGAGAAATAAAACATATACAGCTATTTCAGAAACTGTTGCAGTAGGCAATTTTCCTCATTAGTTTCACCATTATAGATGGGATTTCATGAGGTGTAAAGGCATGCAGGCATACCTTAGACTGTCCCTGATCCTGCTTGTAACACCAGCCTTTCAAGGAAAACCACACTGAAATGGGGAAGGGATATTTTAGGGAAGATGGAGCAAGAAGCTTGATGCATAGTGAAAGTAGTGACTTTTGTGCAGCATCCAGGGACGTGGTGACTTCTGCTCTTGCTCTGCATTGTTACATTGATTGGTTTGTATCAATCTATCAATTACTGAAGTGTAATCTGCCAGTCCGCTTGGAGATGATTTAAAGAGCATGTTACCATTAAAATACACTTTACTGCAGAATGAAGAGTTATGGCTTTGTAGGTGGTATAACAGCCATTGACACAATCATTGGAAGGGCCGTTCTTCCACTGAAAGGTGAAAACAAGCTCTTACCTATCAATGCCTCTCAGAGTAAGTAAAATGCAGTGTACTTGTCACCTAACAGTTTGGAAGATTGCTCAAATTTCACTTTTCCAATTACATAGACCTTTCTCCTTTGCTCTGCCATTCAAAACTGTACTTCAATGTGCATCCAGTGACCATGTACTTTTACAAGGGTGCCAGCTTGCACTCAGTATGATATGCTAGGGCATTCTTTAGTCCCTCCTACCTAGGACTATAGAGACTTTAAATTACCTTTGGGACCCTACAGGAAGAAATGGGCTATAAAACTATAACAATAATGATTTCTTTCTGGCACCTTCAACTTAAGGAATCTCAAAGCATGTTTCAAATATCAAAGAGCAAGAAACCCACTGTGGTATTGTCCCTTGAGTATAGATGGGAAATAGAGGCCCTAAGAGGTAGAAAGAATTGTACAATGCTAAATGTGAAGCTAGTAGCAGATCAGGAGATAGAACCCATATCTGGCCCTCAAGTCTGACCCTTGTTGCAGGAGTTGTCCCCATCTTGCCCTCTGTATTGGGGTAGGTTTTTAATAGAAATACATACACAAACGCTTAATGTCTGGTAATGTCTGATTCTGATATGTCTTTTTTGCAGAAAGAAACCTTCTCTTCCATTTTAGAAATGCCTACATGCTAACTACCATTATAACAAATCACAGAATGCTCTGCTCCATCTTATCACTCATAGGGCTGTATCTCTACTTGACTCTCCTGTAAATCTTAAGACACATGGTAGACAGTGATAGGTCAAAGCAGAGATGTGGAATTATTCTTTTCATATTCCAAAAGAATGAGCCTTTGTTATTTCTCACACTTCCATATTTGCCTCAATTTATGGGGTAGATAAGGCTTGAATTTTGAAGAGCATCATAATGGTTTGCTTTTCTTATTGATCTAGCTTTTAATGTGCAAACAATGAAAACAATAAAACTTGCATTTAAAAACAAACATTTCTAACACAGGAGCTACATTAAAATGACACAAATTGCTTCTGTGGGCTGAATTTAACAGAACACCCATGAGGTTCCACTTAAAAACAACAAGCCAACAAAAATCAAATTGCATTGTTTTACTAGCAAACAAAATGGTGAACATGCCTTGGGCTACATTTTCAGCATGTTTTCTTGGAAGATCAAAGCTTAAATGCCATTAACCCTTCAAATGTCAGTCTAGTGAACTCATTTCTTTACCTCTGGGCTTCTAAGACTCTCTTTAACATGAACCAAACTCTTTGCCTACATCTGATCCTTCTCCTCCTCCTCTGAACGCAGTCAGTGCTTCACTTGTCTCCCCCACTGGCATTTCTACGGAAGCGCCACCTTGTAAGTGGGCAGAGTTCAAACAGACGGTTATCCATCCCACATTGGTTTCCCATTTTACTAACTTGGAGATCTGGATGGAAGCCAGAACTAAACTGATTTCATTTTTTTTTCACTGTTCCCTGTGGCACTGTGTACTTCGCTGGCGAATGGCTGAATAAGACTCGCTTTGTTGGCCAGCAGAACCGTGTTTAGAGCAAGTTTGGGTCTCATTTTGACCCCTCTCTGTTAGCGATTTCCTTTACATCAGGTACATTGGTACTTGAAAGTGTCTGATGGTTGCTCATAATGAAGGAAAGCTGATTTGTGTTAATGTTTGTCACAATTATTGTCACCTCTTCAGCAACCACTGGTCATCTTGTGTGCCTCCTATTCATGAGTAGAGACACACAAGGTGCCTACTCCTGAGGGGTAGCTGCTTCCTTGTGCACAGGCTCGCCTGTTTTGACACGGGCTGGATCCTAATCCAACTTTACCCTTATTTCATTGCTCTGCTGGGAGCCTGTTTTGTGTATAAATACAGAATCCTCCAAATAGTTATTAATTCCAAGTATCTGTGCGTCCTTATACGTTGTGTAATGTCAGGAAGATAGAACAGATGCACCCTTCTGGTACTGGTTTGTCCTTACAGGGAAGCGTGGAAAGATTTAGATGCAGGGGAGAGCAGCGGCATTCCCCCCCTGAGCTTGGGGGCTGTAGGCTTATCCATCCCAGCCCGGGATGATACAGACAGTCTAGTCGGATCCTTGGAGTGTTTGGGAGCTTGCCAGAAGGCAGGGGTCAAAAGGGGGAGGGTTTTCTTGTGTGTCCAGAATTCAGTTTCTAAAAGATAAAACCAACAAAAAAGAGAGAGGAAGGAACTAAAATAAAAACTCAGCTCTGCATGAGTTTAGTTCCAACCAGCTCCACGTTGGTTAACTTGAGCTGTGCAAGAAGGTGACTGTGTCCCGGCTCATACAGAAGCAAACTGTACTTTCCGGCTATGCTACCCTTTCTGGGGCCTCCTGTCGACATGCCAGAGTTCACTCTTAAAATGATTCAGTTACAGTACCAGCCCCACAGCTGTCTACAGCTGTATGCCTCCCAGCTCCACACAACTGGCTTTTCACACAGAAATGGCCCCTTTTAAAAGGGTTCACTCAAACAGATTGCTTCAGTCTAACAATGTGTAAAACATGGTACTTCAGACAGGCTTTCCTTTTTATTGTGTGGTCTTTTTTTGGAGTCTTTTATACCCCCAGATGAGAAGAGCTATTGCCAAATAGCTCAGCAGCCTGGTTTTTCTTTTTCACCTGAGTGCTTCACAAGGAGGGCTTCTGTCTCCCCCTTCCCCTTTAGAAATGCCTCATCCTAGCCTCGGCTCTGTCTAAGGAAAACTGAAAACTAACCCTTCCGTCCTTTCTTTCTTGAACGATTGCAATGTAAAGCCCTGAAAGGTCAAGTATACAAATCAGACCATAGCCCCAAGGGCTGTCTCCTCTTAAGCACCTGTAGGGAAACTCTCCTGTGGGAGGGAGGAGTGCTTGTTTGTCACTGTACAGCACTGGGTGCAGTCATGATCATGGCAGGGTCCCTAGATCTGTAGCACAAGCTGTAAGCACAGAATAACTCTTCCCTTTTCACCCTTGATGTAGATACATTGCAAAAAATACCCTAAAGTGAAGAAGAATAATAACTGACAGCAGTTTGGTTTAGAGAATACCTGAAGTTTGCTTGATGATGCACAGATTAGGGTTGAGGGAGAGTCTCTTGCTCGAGAGCATTTGCAATCAGAGCAGAAGGTGCAGAAGTTTGTCATCTTCCCTCCTACTTTTCCTCAACTATAAATCTGTGAGGAGGAAACAGCATTTTATGATGGGCAGGCAAAAAGAAAAAAGCCTTTTCTAGTGTCTTTATTTCTGGTAGATTGGGGATATTTAGGAGTGGTGGGGATTGTTATTGCATATAGGGAGATTGTTACTGCTTCCACTTCAACACAAACCAGACTGTGCATCTCCCCTTGGTTTGCCCTTTTTTACTGGGATGAAGAAATGAAGGGAAAGGAGGGAAACAAGAACAAAAAAAAGCATTTGTTTCCCTTTGTCTATCACTCAAAACTTGTACATGTGGTTTGGGGGAGAGGGGAAGTAAGAAATCATCACTATACAGTTGATTATCCCTTATCAGGCATCACTTGAGAGGAGCTGTGAAACGAATTGCCTTTGCCACCCTCTGCCAGTAGCTTTCTCTCCCCAGTTCAGCAGGTCTTGCAGAGACTTGTTCTGAAATGCACACATACCACAGCAATACCTGCCAGGAGGTTGCCTTTTCTGTCGTGCTGGGGATTTCATGGACGTGGGGAGTTAGAGTAATGCTGTGTTGGAAATCCGGATTCCAGGGAGAATTTCCCTACACAATGGGTTGCATTTAAAGAGGCTTGCTCCAAACAGAGTGTGGTGGTTGAGTCCAATTTCCAATGTGAAGCGAGGTGTGATTTTTAATTTAGTTTTTTATGAATTCTTTTTTCCTAATCCCATCATCATTATTCTGTTGTAAGGCCCTCGTCAAATGCTAGCGTTTGGTATTGATTTGAAATACAGCTAACTCTCTTGGTGCCAGCTTGCATGAAATAAAAGGCTGACCTGGGTACTGGGTAACCGGCCAGAGCTGGTAATACAATGACAGGGCTTTCACAGGTCCCTAGATGGTTTAAATCCCTCCTCTGAATCAGGCTGCTTTTCAATTAGCTGGAAATACACCCATTTTATGCTAGCTGTAGAGATGATGGATGTTGTTTCCACAGTGGAGAATTTGGATGAATTCAGTTTCCATCTGAGGGCGATGGGGTAGCAGCCTCCTTGGGTGTTGGCAGAGCCGTCAGGGAGGGGGACATGGGGCTCCCACCCCTCCAGTGCTCCCATGAGGTCAGGGCTGAAGCATGCCTGATCTCCTCTCTGCCATACAGCAGAAGCTGTGGTTGGTCAAGCTGAAGCTTCTCAGCAGCCCTACATTCTCACAAGCAGTTTTTGTAGAGGAAAGCTAATATCTTGGCTCTTTCCTTTGGGAAGTGTTGTGGGATACCCAGGAAGTGAAGGCATCAAATGAGCAGGACCTTCTGGGATCAGAAGACATCCTGGAGGCATTAGATATGGATGGTATTTGATACAAGAACTGAGGTTTTTCTGTTTTATTGATTTAACCTATTTGTGGTTGCACATGCACAATGGGCTACATTATGAGTGCCATGTGGATCTGCGCTCCTGCCAATAAACCCAGAAACCCCCCGTGAGTGAGCTGAAGGGCAGATGTTTCCCACCCAAACCTCATTCCTCTAAGGGTGAGAGGGGAGAGGCTGCTCCCCAGGACGGAAGGCACAGAGGTGCACATTTCTGCTCTCTTGTTCACATTTGGCTCTCTGGTAGCAGCAGATAACTCCCTTCCTGTGCAGTTTGCTTGCTTTCCCAGCAGGAATAATGCTTGCAGGCTGAGAGACGTCAGAGAACGGCTGCTCTCAGCTGGACTGTGGAACATGTAGCATGAACACACCTGTACTTTAGGAGCTTGTCTCTTGCAGCATTACCAGAATAATTCACACATAGTTTGTGCTTGTGTTGGTGCAACTTGGATAAAAACACTTTTGGATGAGATGAGGTCTTATGCCTAAAGTCTTAAAAAGGCATGTCTAGCTTTAGATTGGTACCCGGAATGGGCACACGCTGCAAGGGTCAGGGAAAACCAAGCACTCAGTGTCTCAAGCTGAGCCCTTCTGAAGTGAAGCTCGAGGATTGGGAGAGATTTAACCCAGAACCGGGAAGTCCTGCTGCAAAACATAGTCATGTGGTTTGTCTTTCCATGGGTAGCTCTTTTCAACCTAAATCTCGACGCAGGCACAGACCAGTCGAAGACACACTTGAGGCACCACAGGTTGGTCACTTGCTGTGTGAAAGAGGCGCAGCCTCAGGGTACGGGGGTGATAATGGGTGTTTAACTCAGAAAAGCACAACAAAGGGAACACTAATAGTTGGTTTTTCGGTGTTAGAGGGAGACATCTTGGACAAAAGATAGCCTGGTATTTGCTGTGCTCAAATGGAGGCTTGTGCTCTGCTCAGACAGCAGTGTAGGTGTGAGAAACGGGATCGTGTTCTGCAAGATTGCAGCAAAGTGTCCTCCTTCACCCTGTGTGGAAGCAGGAGAAAGAACGCTTAGTTTCTAAACGTGGAGCTGCTGAAATGTCTATGATGGGACATTTTAAGCCGTTACCTTCCTGAGAAAAGCTTTTGTTTTGAACAGAAATAGTTATTTACGCCGTTTCAAACCAAGACGAAGCGTTGCAGAGAAGCTTCCCATCCTTTTCAGAATTAAATGCTTCAGTTTTCCAGTTAGAAGTGACTTTTCATTTCTATTTTTGTAGAAGACAAATAGGGAGTTGGGGGAGTTTTGTTTGGTTTTGGTTTTTTAAGTCAAAATGGAAGCATTTTTGGGTTTATTAAAGTGAAACCGGTTTGAGCTGTGGAGGGCATATTTTGTGCTGGGGATCTTCAGGCATTCCCAGTGCTTGAGTCCTGATTTTGTTAAGAAGCACTAACATCAACAAAACGTGGAAAAATCAGAATAACCCACACAAGCGTTTCCAGATTACAGCCAGCCCCAATAAGCAGTTCAGTGTAAAGGTTAGCTGGGTATGCTCTTGCACAGCACGTCCCAGAATATTTTACAGTTGGGACTGAAAGTCTGTGTTTAAGTAGCAATAATTTACACAAAGAATTGACAGATTGGAATGCACCTGGTTCAAGCTGTTTGGTACTAATCTCATTCCAAGTTTTCTCTGGTGAAAGCCAGCAAGGATACTTTATGGGCACATACAGTCATAGCTAGAGCTGCTGTACTTAAATATGCCCTCAAATTAGAGTCATGCTGTGGGGTCCCAGGGATAAATCTCTGAGGGAGAGCTGCATTGAGGAGATGAAGGGAGCTGCGTGAAGCAGAGGGTGCCTCATGTGTGAGTGCAGGAATGTGTGCACCAAACTGGGGCCCTTTAAGAAGACTTCAAGCAGGACCCAGAAAATCAGAACCACCCCAAATCACTGGTTGCTTTTGAAAACTGAGGCCAAGCTCCTTAGCTGCACTGCTGGCAATATTGTTTAAAAACAATGGGGCTCAATTAGATGAGAATTATTTTAACACTTCGGAAGGCTGCCAAGTCATTTCCTTCTCCTTTATTGATTTTTTCCGTTGCCAGTAAATATATACGCAGCAGCAGAATGAAAGAAGTAGCATTGGGTGAAGGGGGGGGAGTTAAGTGTTAAAAAGGAGCCTGTAACAAGATATGTCCCTTGAACCTCTGGGAAGAAGGAGGACATTTTAAGAGAGAAGGAAGCAAAGGGATTCATGGAGGCATTTCACAGGGTTAGATGTAGTAGCAGACAGCCCAATATTATTTTCCTTCCAGTGCTTGCCTGATCCTTTACTTAGATTGGCTCCTGTTTCTTCCCCTTATTGTGTAGTCCCTGCGTGAGCTGGTCTCTATGTAAAGACATTCCACCTACATTCCTTTGCCACCGGGTGAGAGGAGGGGGGAGTGCAATTATGTGGGCTAGCGAGACACAAAAGGCTCTGCTCTGGAGCTAAAGCTTATAAACTTGAGTTAACTTTTTCCTTAAAAAATAAGGGAAAAATCAAGGGGGAAGGGAGGAGGTTGCCAGCAAGGGTCAGGTTTGTTCCCTCCTTTCCTATCAGCCTACGAGTGAAAGCTTTTGAGCTATAACTATCCCACTTAGGAATATTTCCCTGCCCAGCACTCTGATCACCACAGAATACATGCTTATTGTCAATATCGGTATTTCTCTCTGGCTTTTGTATGTGTGTCTTCTCTGTACTTTTAGGAGTGGAACAGATCTAAATGATCCTTGGATAAAAGGTTATTAATTTTGGGGGATACTTGTGTTATACATCTACTGGTGTCTAATGGGGGGCTGTTATAGCATCTGTCCAACTAGCTTCTAGGCTTCGGTTGACCTTGCCTTTCTCTATCTTCCCTAGCATCATCAAGAGTCATGTCATTGTGCTGTCTATAAATGCTAGGCATATTCTGCTATAGACACCACTGGAAGCAGACTTGCTCAAGAAGGAGACATGGCAGGAGTTGTCTGTAAAAGCACTGTGAGAGACAGAAAGTCATTGTCAGTCACATTCTCCAGCTGTGTAAGCTGGAGCCATGGAATAAATAGCTTAGAAGCTCACATAAACCTGGACCTTTTCCAGGTGAACATCTTCAAGCCTGTTACCAGTGCAGGATTTGTTATCGGCGTTATTACACTTCTCAGCAGTGAACTTCATTAGGTATGCTTTTTCCATGTGCTGTGCTTTCTAAATGTTAGTGTCCTGCTTATCATATTGATTTCTGTGCCCCTGCACTCTTTCTTCCCATTTTGTCTAATAAGCAAATTTCATTACCTGACTTGACAATTTTTCCTCTGGGCCATTAGAATTGCTTGACTGTATTCCTGGCAGAGCCCTTAATTAGAGATGGATCAGAACTGATGCCATTAAACTGATCCATTAACCACATTCTTCCTGTGACTCCAAATGCAGGTGGTTCAGAGAAAATGCAGCCTGGATCCAACTCACTGTTGAATCATTGTGCAAAGCCCCAAACCTCCTCAGATTGCTAAAGGTGAAGAATAAAAGTTAAATGAAGCCAGTCACCCCCATAGACCTTTCACAGTGTCCCTGACACAGGAAGCATCACAGAAATGCAACCAAAGCATTTCTGATGCAGAAGTGATTTCATTTCTTCTTATTGCACTTTTTGGAAGGTCCTTACTTTGGCAAAATAAAGATGCTGTCATTTTCCTCTGTTTGCATAAAAACCTTCTGAGGCACAGACTTTCTTCTTTTAGCACAGACTTACTAAGAGTGAACACGCATCCCATGAGCTGTGTATTCTTCCCACACCTCCAGCTGTCTCTGAGTAAGGGTCAGTCACTGTGCATTCTCTGGCACACTGCTTAGAAGAAAACGGGGAAGCTGAGCCTGGCAGGACCAAGCAGTCCTGCTGTGTTCTGCTTCCAACCAGTGTCTCAGCCTGGATGTGTTAACCTATACTGACTCCAGGGGCTCTGGTTTCTGGGATAGTAGAGCATGACACCAGGGAGCCAGGGTTGGTACATGGAATTTCCTATCTGTATTCACTTGGCTTTTAACAAAATACCTTTAAGAGCTCTCTGAAAGCTAGTCCAGTTTTTAAATCTCCCTGTAAAGCCCCCTGAGGTTGAAATCCATAGGTTAAGATAGACCTTGGAGCTTTCTGTCGTGTGCTGCCTTGTCCAGCACTGGCTTTAAGAAATTGTTTTCTTTAAGATTCACTTTGGCCTATTTCTCTATGTATTTCATTCAGGTTTCAAATATCTCCATCAGCAAATGTGTGCTGAGACAGTCAGGGTGTGCTCCTACTCATAGGAACCTCTTGTACGGATGGCCTGTGGTAGCTTGTTAGATCTAAATGTAGCCAGAGGTGGGCATTAGAGGTGAAGACGATGAATTAAGCAGGAGGTTGCCATGCCATGAGCGCTGTGCTCTAGCTGAAGTTACAGTCTCGATGCAGAATGGGGTTTTCCAAGCAAAAGAGTCTACAAAGACATACCCTTAGCTGGCTGTGGTTGTAAAAGCAGTCATCTAAGATTTCATCTCATATCTTCCACATTTACTTCCCCCCAAGCACAACCATACAGCCTTCCTTCCCCAAAATGCTTGAGTATGCAGAAATGAGCTCTGTCTTCTTCTGGTGCTTGTATTTATTTACGTAGATATTATAATAAAAGTAATATCTGATTCTCTCCTTTGTTCCTTGGAATGGCTGTCCCAGGGATGGCTCAGCACATACCTCACGTCATCCATCTTTCTGGACAGTTATTCCCACCTTTTCTCCATCAGGAATGGGTTAATTTGGTCCTTCCCAGGACCTAGTAGGGCAGCACCTGCTAGCAGGATGGGGTGTTCCCTTGTGCAGCTTGTTAGAGGCAGATTACGATGATTATTATTTAGTAAAATAACATGTTTCTTTGTCTGTGTCCTACCCCGCAACCTTCAATAGAGCATCGCTGGTCTCAGCCCTCGCTGCCAATTTTGCTGCTATCCCTGTTTGCAGAAACCTTAATGCTCTGTTTGAATTGGCCTGCAGAATAACTATTGAAAAGGGTGAGAGACAGAAGGAAAATGGGAGGCTTCCCCTGATCCCCCCAAAAAGAAGTGTAATTTGCCTTTAAAGTCTCTTAAACAGCAAACACATTCTGTCTGATCCTCCTTAATAAAGTATCCCAGCAGTGCTACAGTGCCTTATTTGAGGTCTGTGCAGTCTCATTAAATTTGATGTGTCACAGAGGGCTTGGACATGTGAAAGGGAGGCTGCAGGAACCGGGATTGAAGTTTGCCAGATTTGTGAAGGAAAAATGATTCATTACAGCTTTCCAAAATGGACGCCCTTCAGGCTTCCCGCTCCATCGGCTGCGTGCATGGATAAGGAGAGACGGGCAGAGGGGCCACTGCAGCCAGCAGATTTAACCCTTATTAATAGCTGGTTAAATTAAGGATTCGGTTTGATCTCTTAAGATGTGTGCTCGTCCTCCTATGCTCCGAGTAAAGGAAAGAAAGGTTATTAAAGACTTAAGGGCTGGATGTTTCGGCTGGAAACTCAGGGCTTGCTTCTGCTGCTGTGCTGCTGTAGGGCAGGGAGGAGGGCAGCAGCTCCAGGGTTTGTCTTTCTATGTTCAGGCCATGCAGAGTCCTCTGTGACCCACACCTGCAGCCTTTGAGTTGTTCACACCACCGTCCTGCTTCTGATATACCTTGGGATGGGGAGAGCTGGTGCTGAGAAGCATGTTTGGGTCATCCCTTTTTGATGTAGCCTCAGTGCCATGGTTTGAGACCCAAATGTGCTGGTGCCACAGAGCTGAAACAGTGGTGTCTGGTGTCTGTCAGGGGTTTCTCTCCTGCAGTCACTTACTCTGTGCTACTGATAGGTGAGAAGGAAGAAGACTGGCTTGGGAAGGTGTCATAGGAATGGTACCAAAGCAGAGCAATGCCATTTCCCTGGCAGACTGCAGCTCCTTGGAAAATAAGGCAGAGGCAGGTTAAGCCAGACACCAAAAAGTGATGGGACTAGAGCTAGTGAGACAGTGCCCTTGGTCAGTGGCTCCAGGCAGCTGCAGGAGTCAGTGAAGTGAAAGATGTCTCAGCATTAGCCCTTGTGATGAAAGCAGGGATACAGGCAGGTTTATGGGTATGAAAAGGTGTTAAACCTAGGCAAGAGGCTGTAACAGTGAGTTGATGAGCAACAGGCTCACCTATTGCATTTCCTTCCTCTGCCTTCTCTCTGTTTCTGAACCTACAACATAAAGTTCACAATGCAGCCAAATTTCAATCCAAGACACCAGGTGGGGAGAAAGTCAAGAAACTGACTGGGGGGATCCATGTCCATTTCTTTGGGTAGCAACAGAAAGGCTGGAGAAAACCAGCAAGGGGCATTTCCTGGTGCTGCAGAGATTTCTCCTGATTTGTGGCATCTGAGTTAGGGGGCCGAAAAGAAGAACATTTGTGCTTTTAAAGAGGTTGTAAATCACGCTCTGAATGCTCACCATTTACATTTTAAGTGAAATCGGATGTCAAACCATTTTACTTTATGTTTATTTTCCAATACTGTACTGCTTTACCGTCCACTTTCTCTAGTGTCTGTGCCATTGAAATCATATTGTACATAGCCAAAGATGCAGGGAGTATAAATCTCACATGGTGTATGTATATAGCAATTATTCTTAGGAAATGCAGCCTGCCAGCTAGAATTTGCAGTACCTGAGAAACACGCATGCAGGGGGTTATGCTGTTTCTGTGAAGCTCTGGGCGTGATTCCTAACCAGCACAGATTTAAGAGTAAATCCTCCAAGTTCAGTGGTGTGACACAGGTATAAAATGCATGTAAATGAGATCTTTTAATTTGAGAGAGCAAATTTCAGCTGGAGACGCATACAGATGCTGTGTGATAAATACAGTCTCTCAGCTGCATATTTAAACAAAGCATTAAAGCATTCACACTTCCTGTTGGAGAAGTATTTTATTCCTTTGCCTTTATTTATACAGCGTGGCAGACCAGGAATAAATTTCATCAGCTTCTTACTGCCTCCTCACCGGCAGAGACACACAGGAACAAGACGAAACATCGTTCAAATCAAATGTAAATTTAACTTGCATGCCTTGTCCAGTAAAACACTGTGAGACTTGGCGAGGAGTAACACAGTGCAATATGGAGAGCTAGACGGGGCCACAGGAGGGACGGACCTGGTTGTGGTCCAGAACTAAATGAACTGAAGTAGTGGGGGTATCAGTATACAGGCTTTGGGCTCAGCTCCATCCCTAACGGCCATGCTGGAAGTGTGTGTATCCCTTCCCTGAGTCCTGGCGCTAATGAAGTTGGGTTTCTGTTGGAGCTGTGCCTCATTTTTGCTTCTCTCGGGCTTTAAGAAGGGGAGAGTTCCCACTAAGGCTTTTGCAGTGGCAGTGCTGTTTGTGAAGTGCTCTCTGGTGTAGTTTCCCTGGCCTTTCATGAGGTATATCCTTTCAGCTTTTCCACAAACCAGAGCATTTGCCTCTGCTCTGACCTGTGTACAGATGTGAATGGCATGGGGATGTAATTCCTCTACCTTTGGTGAAAGACAGTGTCTAGCAGGTGACAAAGCAGTTAGGGATGGAGACGTGGTCAGCGTGACCGCCCCAGCCTCTGCTCTGCTGGAACCCGTGCCAAACTCAGCAATGCTGATGATGCAGATAGAGCCGGATCTGTGCCGAGTTTGTGCTTTCTGGGCAGAGGAACTCGGTGTGTTCTTAGGGAAAATATTTCTCTACCAGCAGAGTAATGAGAGGTTTGGATTGCTTTGCCTTGAAAATGAAGAGGCTGTCTGCCTCTGCCTCTAAGTAGTGCTGCTTCCCTGATCCCGGTGAAACCACACAGGTTTACATCGCCTGAGCATTGGGCGCTAGGGAGTGCAAAGTGTGTGCCCTGTTCCTAGTGCACCCCACGGAAGATGGGGCACTGCCTGCACCTGCAAAGCTGCACCTGCACTAGAGTCATCCCAGCTACTGTACGAGCCCAGTTAAATCAGGGGAGAGGAATCCCAGTCACTGGGAATTCAATTTGCAACAACTGCTCTACCTTAATTTGAATGTTTTTCTCACAATGAAGCTGGAAACTCTGCTAAGAGACAGTGCTGGATCTTCCCTGAGCCGCCCTCCTGCTTAATTAAAAGATATTCTTCCCTATAGCTTCTAGCACAAATCCCATTTACCAGGCTTTCTCATGGGCAAAGAAAGGCTGAAATTCAAGCTATAAGGCTAAATAGATCCACATTGTGCTGTGAAAAAGAAACACCACCACATCACAATTCAGCTAGCTGCTTAAAAAGCTGCCTTGCTTATTGCCATTGTTATAAAACCTAATAAATCATGAGATTACTTTCTCAGGGTCCTAGAAGCTATCCTGCGGGTAGGGAGATTTAGATAGCAGATGGAATCAGGATGTTGGCTCAGCACATGTTCAAATCCACGGGTGCAAGTAAACCTCCCCTCGAGAGCCCCCTGTCCCAAACCCTGAGTGGCATAGTCTCTGCTTGAGGGATGTGGGGGTTTCTGGTGGGAAGGAAGGCTTATGAAGCCTCTGAAGCATGTATGGAGCTTACAGGGCTCTGCTGCTTGGTATGTTCCATCTTCTGTTGCTGAAGAGGCTTTGCTTTGCAGTCGCCCAGCTCCTGTGATGCTTTTGTAATTTGAACACATATACCCTGTACCATATTCTGCCTTATAAAGGATATTCCTCAGCTTTTTAATATCAATATATCTGACAGAGCTCAGGATTGAAGCTGGAGAGGAAAAGATTGTTGTTCTGTTTCTGTATTGGACTCAGTGTGTACATCGTACTTTCAAATTCCCTGTGACTACTAGAGGAGCTACTACTTAGCCACTATACATGTGCACAAGCCTAAATAAACTGTGGGTATAATTCCATCCAATTTGTGCTTATATTTTGGTGAACAGCTGATAGAATAAAACTGAAAAGTATGTATGCACACAAGGATAATCCATGGAGCACCTATTATAAAAACCTTCTTTCTGAAGACTAGTAGGTTTCGTTATTGCATTCCTAAGAATCCCCTTGATTTAATCTGTAAGGTTCTGCACACAGTTTGAGCTTATGTCCATGTTTTGTCTATATAGAAAAGAAGCTGTATTAAACTGTGGCTCAGCCTGCCTGTACCTAGCAGTAAACCATGATTGTTAGAACAGGTTTCTACAAAAGACAGCTTGGTGTGGGTGAATGGGATACTGGTGTGACAGCCGGAGAGTGCAAAAGCAATTCCTGGTTCTGCCATTGACCTGTTGGGTGACTGGGGTGAGTCTTTTAATCTGTTTCTCTTCGCTTTCATCTCTTTAAATCGCAAGGGCTTTGAGGATGAAACAGGCATGTACAGTTCTGAGCACAACAGGGTCCTGCTCCATGCTGGGACCAATGTACTGTGCCCCACTGTAGTAAAAATAAGCCCAGAATGAATTTAGGCAACTCTCTGTCAGTGGAGCCACAGCAGCTGACACCAGACAAACACCTGGTCCTAAATTTAGCTGAAGACCTGACACAGTCTTCAAGGCAAACTGGGACAATCCTGTTTCCTGGGCAAGCAGATAGGAGCAACTCGGAGAGATAACATATTCCAGGTCTTTCTCATTACAATTCTCCTCATGCAAGATCATCTTTGATTTTTCCATAGCTCCTCTACATTGGCAGCCAGAGGCTTTGTTTAAAACACATCCATCACTATCACTGTAATGTATTATTATTATTATAACTTATTCATATAGCATTTTCCCACAACAACCTAGGAATCAAAGTGTTTTACACTTTGCAGTTTGAAAGCAATCTGAAAGAAGAAATCAGGGGGAGGGGGAGGTTAAGAATACCTAAGTAAATCTGTGAAACTGATTTGAAGTTCACAGTGAAAACTCCAGGTCCAAGTAGAAAGCTAAATAATGGCGAGGAGCTGTGGGTATCTGAGAAGGAAACCGTTGTGTTGTATAATGTTAGATGAAGGGGAAGTTGCAAGACTTTGCCTTTCTCTAGCTTAAAGAATGGTCTTCAGGTAGCACAATGCCTCATCCCTAAAACAGGAACCCAGTTCTTGCTTTGGCTTATGAACATGTGGGAGCTAAGGTATAGATTTAGCTAGACATGGTTAATAAGGATCAAGGCTGATGGTTTAGCAGAGCGCCAGTGACACTAACAGTTGAATTCTGCAGGTCTGGGCTTTTCTCTATAGCTATCTAAGAGAAACCCCAACCAAACAAAACCCACAACCTCAAAACAGGAACAAAGAGAAACAAATGAACAAAAAGAAGAGAGTTGGAACTGTGTGAGATCAGTGTAAACGGCTGTTAAAGGAGGGAGGTGAAACCCTAATCGCACCCTGGTCCCTTCTCAAGGAGTGCGAATGTCTCACATCTGCATCACTCCAATCAAAGACAGCAAGAGACCTTGAAGGAAATTGTAGTGACAACTTGATTTTAGATCTATCCAGACTAGAGAACCCTGAAGCCTTCAATAATTCATTGTTTTCTCCTCTTAATTTCCTTTCCTGCTATGAACATGCGCCGTGCCATGTATTTCATGCTCAAGGTTTTGCTGAAGGTGATTCTGTTTGCGCAGCTTTTAGATGCAGCCTCTTCCTTTTTAATTTTAATGCAGCATTTTGAGGATGTCTCCTGAAAACCTTGATGTCTACTTTGTGGAGCATTGGGAAGGCATGAAAAGATATGACTAAGGAAGATTATGATATCATTCTGGTTACGTGCAAATGCATTCTATAAAATGCTTTGGCCTCTTACCAAGAGGCAGTGACAGATCATCTTTGGCAATTTAATTAATGCACCTTTTCTGTATTGTTCTATATATCCCCATTATTTTCTAGAGATGGACAAGGACCAGCAGTATTTTTCTGAATATTTCCTTTCTTACAAAGAATCTTGTATGGGTTTGGAAAAGTGTATCCCAGGTCTTTTTCCTTTATGTATGTATCATAAATCCTTATTTGAATATCTGCCCACTGGTTATTTTATATTATCATATAGTTGAACTTGTGCCTGATTCCTCTGTGAGATTAAAATGTAACAGCCAACCTCTTGGCATGTATTAACAGGACTATTGCCTGTCTAGGAGTTCACCTACATGTCCTCTGAGACAACTAGGAAATAAGGAAGAGAGTCACAGTGGCCAAGAATTTCCTGGACACCTTCCTAACCAGTGTTCATGAGAGCGGAGAACCAGCTTCCCTGTCACCACTGCAGGAATAGACATAGGGCTAATTACAGTATCAGGGAAATTCTGAGAGACTAGTCAAATACAAAATATTCAATTCATTAAATATTCCTGATGAATAGGCAAATTACTCTAATCACATTAGTTATTCTATTCATTTATTAGCTAAGAGTGATTAGTAGTGAATAGCTTTAAGAGGATCTTCCAGGTGCAAAAATTAGGCATCTATAGTTTCATGATGTTTATTTTCAGCTGAAGATAATTGTCTCTTTAGTTCATCTCAGACATATATACACACTGACACACACAGATACATCCTCTTTTGTCCAGGCATGGGGGGAAAAAGGTAGAAGAAAACAGAGCTGCCACACAGGTGTGGAGAGATAAGGACAATTCAGTGCAGAATTTAACAGGATTTAGTTAAAAACAGTTGGGAAGAGATTTCTCAAAGATTATGCCAAGTGAATGCAGGGGATTTGGATCTCTGGTTCCCACAGAGCACACTGATAATGCCATTTTAAACACCAGGCTCTACTACAGTCATGCTTGATTTGATTGCACTAGCGAGTTGTAGCTTGGCTTTATCTGTAGCACAAACATGACACGGGTCCCTTGCGTGGCAGTGGCACTGCCATGCTGCTCTATTTTCACCCATCCTTTCTTGAGTTGTTCCTCGTGGGCTAAAGGCTCGTGCTGCCTATGTACAAACATTGAGGTGGCTGCTTTACAAGTAACACACAAGTGTGAAACTTTTCCTTTACTAGCAACTATATCCGTGTGCATAGATGACTCCAGTGCATGAGGAAGAGAAACTAAACTGGCTGGAAATCTGCTCAAAACCATTTATGGAAGTCCAACAAATATCCATAACAAAACCCCATCACTGTGCTTACCCAGCTCTTTCTGGGATGGATGGTTAAGCATGAACAGATACATCCAACAGGGAACAGGATACCTGAGAAAAACACTGGGATTGGCCGCAGGTAGCATTATAGAGGTGGAAGGGAATTTCTGCATACTTAAACTTAGGCTCCTTGGGACTCATCTTTCAGTTCATACCTTGTGGCTTGATAGATTTCACTAGGGCTCCACACCAGTTTGTCTCCAGGCATTAAACTGCAAGATGGGAGTTTGGAGTGCAAGCGAGGCATTTTGCTTATTTCACCAAGTAGAAAATCGATGGGCAATAGTATTTGGGCTGTAAATTGACAATAGTATTTACTTCTATATTGCAGCGAGTTGTGTTAATTTAATGTTCTCATGCACTTTCAGGATGTTATGCTAAGCAAAGGCTGAGCTGTCATTACATTTTTATGAAGTCAATGCAGTTTCCAACAGCTTAGAAAAAAGAATTGGGAAAAATTGATCAAATATCTCATTTTTCTAAGAGAATTTGTTCCTCTGGATTTCCCTGAGCTGTCAGCTCTCATTGATATGATCTGATTGATGCTGTTTGCCACATTAAGAAACGTCGGAAGCTAATCTGTTTTAATCCCATTCTCTGTTTTAAATATAATACTCTTGAAGGGAACTGAAGGTTATTACTTATTTTAAATAGCTTAAATATTTGTGTCAAAACATTGTCCTCAAAGGTTCAAATCCAGCCTTTGCCATAAGGCCGGGGGGGGGGAAGAAAACCCCTGAACCACCAATGTTGAGACCATTTGGAATGATCTAATCCATGCTTCAAATCCCTTTGTTCTCCTGTTCCCTTGCAGTGTTGGAGAGTTTGAGCTGAATGCTATTTATTAGGTTGTTAGAGGGTGTGCTGGCTGCTAAGTCTCGTTGCAAAGATTTTCTTCTGTAGGCTGTTTTGGGAGGCTGCGTTTTCAAACTCAGTTTGGATGAGAACTGCCATATCACAAGTCATTTTCTATGGCAAGGGCTAAGAATCCATCACCGTGCTGCAGGAACGCTCTGTTATATTAAGCTGGTACCTTTATTTTCTGGGTGAGAAAGCTGTGGTTTTCCAGGTCTTTAAAACCAGTATTTGTGGGGGGATTGTAAAACAGGTCCTTGGGTAATGAGAGTTGTACATTATATTGGAGGAATCATTTATCTCTATGCCCAGTTGTTTAGCCAGGTTTGCCAAGCTTGAAAATTTAGATTTATTGGTGCCAGAAATAGGAATGGAAGCATTTAATGGGCTTGTGCTCTGTGGAGGTGATGAAGAAAAGCAAAGGAAAGTCAGGAGGTGGCTGCAAGGGTGGCTTGAATTGTGCATCAGTGATTTTTCTTGTATTAAAGAATAAACTCTGATTGCTGAAAGATGATATTCCTAAGAAGGAATATGCAAGACGTATGATGCTGGATATGCTATAAGCACAACTGGTGAGGAGTCCATCATTTCATCTGGGAATTGATGTAATGACTTCAAATTCCTGACCAAACATTACGTTGAACTGTAAAGTCACACCTTTCCCTGTCTAACCTATATCGTAGCAGTTTGCTGTGACCAGTCCACCTGAATCACTGCTGTTCAGACACTGCCTTTCAGACACCGCCATTCCATAAAGCACAGCTTTGACTTTTCCTCAGTAAACTGCTCCATTTTGCTGCAGTGCATCCAGGGAATAACCAGACTTGTTCTGCTGAGGAACTGAGTTTGTGCAGGGACCAAAATGCTGCGTCCCCTCATTCAGAGAGCAGGGAAGGACAATATCCCTTCAAGTTGGAGGTGGGCAGTTAACCCCTGCAGGGGGCTTTTTGGCAGAGAAGGGAAACAGATCCAACCTGCATGTGCATGAGGGTTGCGTGCAGGCAGGATCCCAACAACTGGTGCCTTTGTCAGGGCTCGGTTTGTTTCATCCCTTTGGTATACCTTCACCTGCAGAGCTGCTCTGCAGCCCAGCACAGGAGACGTTTTCTCCTCCCCTGCTGTTGCCAGACACCTCTCCATTTCCAAAGGTGCTGGGCTCAAGATGGCCCCCATAGCATACGCACGTTTGCTTGTGCTTGTGTTTCACTAGTGATGCTGTTGTTTACACTACATGCTAAAACAGGGCTTGCACTGGCTTCGCAGGAGCAGATGTGAAGCATAATCTTGGACGCTTTCCCAGCCCTCGCTCCGAGCGTCCAAGTGCTCAGTATTTCCTGCACGAAGCAAGTCTAGTCTGACACAATGCCAGCTGCACTAAATGTGCTCTCGGAGTGAATGCTCAGTGTCTGGGTGGCTGATAGCTCTCATACAAAACCAGCTCTTTCTCTCGGTCCCATTTCTAGCTCATTTGCCTCCCGCACAGCCGAACCTTTAGCATCGTGGTGTTACTTTTGCCTCCTTGGCAAATGTCAGTGTTGCTCCTGCGTGGAGTATCTCCAAGTGAGATCGTGATGGAGAAGGAGGCAGCAGGGTGAAAACACATCCGTTGTGCCTGATGCGTTCCCTATGCACCTGCTGCCGCAAGTACCAAACCAGCTGCCATTGCGTTCCCTGGACCTGCAGTGGTCCAGCACTACCCCTTCAGTTGCACATGGTTTTCTGGGGCAAGCTGCCCTCACAGAGGCACAAACTGGTCCAAGGAAAGGGGTTTTCACCTGCCTTTGATTATGTCTTTAGATTTAGAGCTAACAGATACAAGTGCATTTCTAGTTTATGTAGATCAAGCAAAGCGGTGAACATTTAGTTCCTTCTTGCCAAGTTTTTCACTCACTATAGTACATAGTCCACTTAAGAGCTACAATCTGGTTGCTTCATTTGCTTTCAGATTTGCTTCCCATTTGTTCCTCCAAGACATTTGGGTAAGTGGCAGCATCTGTCTTATGTTTGTGTTATTCACACTGAATTTCCAAATGGACATTTCAAATGGGTGCAAGATGCTACTCTGGCTGGAAAATCAGACTTCTCCAGGCTGTGCTTGACTTAATAGATGTTAAATAGGCTTGGTTTTGATGTGAGGCTGGGTGGGAGACCTTCAGAGCAGCACTGGAGCTGCTGTAAGGAGTGCTGCTCCTCCTTGAATCTCTGTCAGCACTGCTGCAATAAGGGGCAAGGTCATGCACCGATGGCAGAGCCGCTGGAAGGTCTGTGGCTCAACCCTTTGTCTTTATACTTGCCTAAAGGTCACCTGTCTGTCTCTGCAGAGAAATGAAGGGTGTTTAACCCCGATGCCTTGGCCAGATCCCAAAGCCCACATCAGTCGCATTCTGCTGGCCCAGGGGCCCTCTAGTGGCTTTCCCGGCTGGATGTGCGCAGCGCTTCTCCTCGCCGGGTGCCGCAATCGGGGCGATGTCCCTCGATGCGGGTAGATTGGAAGCCAGCCGCCCATCATCCAGAGAGTAGGGTTCCTGACACATCCTGCTGCATCCTCCCCCGGTGCTCTTCTGAGCAACAAGGCTGGTGTGGATAAGGCTGAAATCACTGCAGGCTTCTCAGAAGCCCTCTCAGTGTGTTACTGGGTTTAGGGGTACAGCAGCACCCTCCCTGCCTGCTTTGCACCCCTCTTTAGACCCCCTGTGCCATCCCCTCTTTCGTAAAGGTATTTCCCTCTCTGTAGCTGATGTATGTAAAGTGCCCACGTCCCTGCTTTATGCTTCATGCTGCAACAACATTTCCTCTGGCAGTATTACCTTTCCCTGCGAGGAGGTAGATGTGTCTTCACCCGTACTGCAGCTCAGTGGGGTTTCTGCTCTGGGGTGCAGGATTGAACCCTGGCACAATGTAGGGATGGGGTCTATAGGGAGCCGTGAGATGGCAACAGCTTTCCTTGTCTGCAAGGCGCTGGGATAGCCAGAGACTCCCCAGGTCTTCACATGCACCTTCCATGCTCCCTCAGTGACAAGGTTGCTGTGTTGGCTGCTGTGCTGGCTCACTGGAAAGGGGTCTTGAGGACAGAGAGGTGGCTCTTTTCTATCTAGCTTTCCCCTGTCACTTCCAATATGACTTTTCTTGTCCAAGCGTTCTGGTGGGAACCCATGCGAGCAAAGGGAACATCTCTGCTATTTCATAATACAGTAAACACGATTTCTAGAGTTTTCCATGTTCCGATGATTTCAATCTTTACATTTTCTCCATCCACACTTTGTCCATTTTTAGTGCCCCTTTTTCAGTCTGTTTGCAAATAACTTTGCCAGTGTCCATCCCCTTTTTTCTCAGACAATAAATTCTCTGAAGCTGTTGGAGAAATTGTTCAGACATTCCCTGAAGCAAATAGAAGCTTTAAGTTGTTCCCTGACAGTTTTACTTCTTATCCCTTTCATTTACAGTGGGGGGGAAACAGAGATAATTGCAGGTCCTGTACATCTCAAACTGTTTGTGGTGGTAGTTACAATTATCTAAAATAATTTGCAGCAAGATGTGTGGACTTAATGTGCAGGGCTAAATTACTGCTTTAAATGCTAGCGTTTTAACAGCCTGTGTTTGTGCCATCGCCTGTGCCGCATCTTCTAAAACAGCCTAAATTGGCCATGCTGGACATAAGGAAGCATAAAAAGGTTTCTTATGTCATTTTAGATCGAGCTTCATCTGACCGACTATTAGGAAAGACAGGGAGGAATATCGTTTGCACCCACAGGAATCTACTCTCTCCTCAACATAACTGTGCAGCCTTCGTGCCTCAAAGACTTTAAATAGAGGCAAAACTGTCATCTGCAAGACTTATGTGCGGGTTGTCCACCCTGTGCTGCACAGAAAGTCAGCCTTCATCAGTGTTTCTCATGCAGTTTGCAAGTAAAAACCCTCTTCTGGGTTCCTGTCTCTGTGGGAGGCCACTGCTTCACATACAAGATGGCAGTAGCTCATTCCTGCTAATTTAAGGGAGAGGAAAACATCTGTAACTACTGGGGGTGCATTCCTCCTTGCCCTGCTGAATGATGAACAGTGTCAGAGCAATGAAAGATTTCTAGTTTGGGATGAGATTTAGCCAGAGCCAAGTAGTTGTGAAAATCTTACACTTTTAGGAGTGAGTTTGGCCATTCTCTGGATGGAGCCAGTCAGAACCTGCAGTAAAGGGAGATAGGAAAGGGATGGGGAATGCAGACAGAGACGGTGCTTTGCCTACAGCCACGCAGGTGGCTCAGGAAACAGAACCATGGCTCTGGCTTGTGCCAAGAGACCTCACTCCCGCACCAGCCAGACTGTGGGGAGAAAGACATTGGGAGTGAAGGGCTGACAGAGACTGACAGAAGCTTAGCACCCTGCTGGATCCAGCATTTTAAATCTGCGATGAAAGACACAATCCTCTGCGCCGCGATGGCAGCAAAGTCCCTGGTGCAGCCCTTTGTCTCGAAGATGCCAGTGAAGACTGTGCCAAGGTGCTTTTCCCTGACCATCTGCCTTATGAGCCCACATGCCAGGGTTGATGCAATCCAAAGCCTGATAGCACACAGGCCTGCTGGTTTATGAGAATCCATTTTGCAATTAAACCAAATATTTAGGATTTCTTCTAAAAGAAGTGGCCAAGTCCTTGGAAGGACGGTCTGGCTGATCTGAACACGGTAAAGAGGCTTCCCTTGCTCTCATGACAGATGCAAATAGCACTCAAGGAGTACAGAGGTCATATATATCATTAAAACAATCACACTGGACCTAAATAGAAAATAAAGAGGATTATAGGAACTCTAAAAGTCCAGAGGGAAAGCATGCTGTCTGTTCTCCTGTGCAGAAGGCACATCCTTTCCCTTCTGCTCGACTTAGGTCTCAGAGAGATAGGCAAGGTGTAAAACGCAGAGGTTATGCAGTTACTAGGGATGCTGATTTTGACTTCATGTTTCTTTTGCTATGTGCCCCCCTGGGTCAAAACTCCATCCTGGCTCAGACTGGGTCATTTTCGTACTTCTGCCTAAGCTTTTTGGGGGCCCTTTCTCTTGCAGCATGGCTTGATGCTTCCTGATCTTCCCTCTACTGCTACCACCATGTTAAACAAATGCATATGCTTCCTGCAGTTCCTTGGCAGTCCTTTGAATGTCTCCTACATGGTAATGATGAGGTCTGGCATGCCACTGTGCAATCCAATGGTCTCACACCCCAGCAGAGCTCAGCTGCAGGTCATATGTTCCCCTCTGAACCATATTTTCTGATGAAAACCCTTTTGGCTGCAGCCTCATAACCAGCTTGAGTTAAGTCAACAAGACAGAGGAGATGACTTGGCCAAGACAAAATGGCAAGTTGGTAGCAGAGCTGGGACTGGAATGGGGTTTCTAGACTCAAGGTTCTTTATATAGCTGTGGTTAATGAGCACAGTACAAATGCCAACCCATCCTATTAATGCCACGCACACCTTCATATGTTTCTGATGTTTCGCACACACACTTCATGTGTTTCATATGTTTCTGATGAGCAGAGAAAGGAAGAAAACTCCCTTATGCATATTGCAGTGTTGCACATCACAGAGGTAATCCCACCACCTTTGGGGTGTTGGACTTTGCCAGCCATGCAATCAGTATCCATCCTGTATCTGAGAACCGTATCTCGTTTCACCTTGACCCAGAGAAGGAGACCAGGCTTTAAGCAGTGAATGTTCCTGAGACCCTGTAACTTAATGTGATATGGTTTTGGCTACAGTTGTCTAATGTCATGTACTGGTGAACAAGGGACACGTGAATTGCTCTGTCTCCCTGTGCTACTCTCTGGTTTTAAGCTGTGCTGTAAAAGGGAGTGTGGGACCTCCTTTTTTGCTGCTGGCAGGGTTCTGGCTATCATTCTCTGTGGATGGTTTCTAGACACACATTCCTTTGTTTAGGAAGACCCTGTATTATGTTGACACAGCAGCATGTGGCACTGGAAAAGGAAATAGAAAAGGCTTTTGAACACAAACTGGACTAGCATTAGAAGAATGCAGGGGTTTGCAGATAGCCCTGCTCCCTTTCAGGAAGAAAGATGATTAAATATTAGGGAGCTGTTGAAGTCAGAAACTCGGAGATCTGCATCTCTGCTTCCTGAAGAATGTGGGGCAGGAAGCCCCAGTGATTTATTCCATTGGTAGGGCAGTTACCAAAGCGGGTTCAATATTAACACGGTGAGGTTCCTTGGGTAGAGTCCAGCAGGGAACTATGTGGATATTGTGGGTACCAAGAACAAGGAAATGCTATGGAAGGTCTTTTGGGTTCTTTGCCTTGTTCTTGTCTTGTGTCGCTTTGAGGTGCAGTAACTCCCACTCCCTAAGCCTCAGTTTCTCCTCTGGGAATATTAATGCTTATTGGTAAAGTGCTTTCAGGGCTTGTCCATGAATTTTTAAAACATGACAGAATTGCCAAAAAAATCTGTGGTTTGGTTCCAAGTCAATAATTTCCCATCCCCTAAGGACCATGTCCTCAATCAAAACACATCTGTTGCAGTCAGCGAGGCTCCATCAGTTTATAACACCTATGGCAGAAGTTTATCTCTGTTTCCCAACTTGTTTCCTAATGGATATGCCATGAAATATGCCTCTTGAATGGCCTGCGTGTCCAGGGCTCTTTCCTGGGATTCCCAAGCATAGATTTCATTTCTTTTGCTGCAAACTCCCCATAGGTCTGTGCACAGAAAGAGCATTTACACTTTTACCTGGGGCTCATATGCATCATTTCCAGCTTAACTGTTGCTGCGACTCAGTTAAGGCACATGACATAACCATACAGGGGTTCAGGCTGGTATGATAACAGGGAGGTTAGGACTGAAAAGTCCTTTTAGTATAATGCCATAGGGTAAAAGAGCCTTACAGTGTGTGAGAATTAGGTTTGGTGTCTCTGTGCCTCAGCTCTGCAGCTGTAAAATGGGGATAACTGGTATTTTTCATGTGGCTTTGCTGGTTCGGGTTGTAAGGGCTTTCAGGGTAGGCACCTAGCATCTCTCCTGATGTTTTTGGGTGCTTGGCAAGGCAGTGTATCAGCTCCATGTGCCGTGATTGCAGGACAGAGGAAGGGCACGGAATTTGCCCTGCAGCCCCCCAGGTCTCACTGTCTGTGCTTTCCCTCTCACTCCTGATTTGTTTATCTCTTGGGGGCCTTTCTGGTTTTAATTCCATTGTTCCTCACCTGGGAATTTCAGGCTATTATTTAATTTCCTTCCAGACTTCAGCCCTTCCCCCCTTTGCCTCCCCACGTCTCCCGCTCCATCGCCAGCCCCATCGCCTCGGAGAAGGCGTTTCACTTCTCTGCCCCTCTGTGCGAGTCGGTTTTCGTTGGCTCTCGCAGCATCTCCTCTTGTCAAGGCATTATCCGGTGGGGAGCCTGATTATTTAGATTCCTCCAGTTTCCCCCCTTTTAATATATCTCCTCTGTGTCCTGCAGCCTGACCCCTGCCAAAGGACCTGCCACGAGGGTTGTTTCTCCCAGTCTGAAGCCCTCCCCCAGCTTCCCTTTCATCTGTGTTTTCTAAGAGGTCTGTGCTTCAGGCAGCAAAGTCAGCGAAGGGTTTGGGGCCTCCGGGTCCACCGACGGATCCCTCCCCCATCACCTGAGAAAAGGCAAAGGCAAAAACCACTTCCAGGGCCAGTCCTGGTGGGGGGTGGGGAATAGCTGAGCCTGAAGAGGGAAAGGAAAGAAACCATTTAATCCTTTCTCTTTTAGTTTGCGGCATGGTTCCTAGCAGATTGAAGTCACTCTGGGCCAGATCCTGTGCTGTGCTCTGCAGCTTCCAGACATAGGAGAAGTGAGAACGGGGACCTTACAAACCAGGAAGCAGATGGTATTAATGCAGTGCTGGCCCAGCCTGGCTGTGAGCTGCTGTGCTGTGGGTCAGCACCTGGGAGTGCAATCCAGGCTGGTCCTTGATGGTTCCAGTATGCCCAGTGTCCCAAGGGACCACTATGAAACCCCTCATGGCATCTCAAGGGAACCCCTCACTAGGTTCAACATGAGGGACAGATGCTGGGTGATGTGATTTGATTCACTGCTCTGTGGAAGCATTACTTAGCACTTCTCAGCCAGGGGTTTTGCATAGCAAGGCAGAAGCAGCACCAGTGTGGTGCCAAGGTGGCAATGGAGGTAGGCTATCCGTGATTACTGCTGAGTATGTGAACCCCGTGCCTGCAAGTCTCTGCAAGCACAGCCTGCAGAGAATGAATTCACTCCAGTGAGATCCTCCTTTTGAATAGCCCAGGGAGGCTGCTTTAACAGTGGGTGCACATCTGGACACCTTTCCTATTCGAGGTGGTACAGCTGCTGTGTCATTGAATCCATCACGTTGCCCCCTGCCTTGGAGCTCCCACAGGGAGGGCTGACACCAGCTGCAGTTGTTGAGATACTGGGAGCAAATCCTCCTGCGATTTGTGTGATGGAGAGCATATGCACAGCCCAGGATCTGAAGGCAATCACCTCGCATATGAAGAACATAAACATGTTTTCCTAGCTCTTTGCCAGGGTTTTATCTGTAGTGTTTCTAGAGAAGGAGGAGATCCCTGGAGGTCTCCAAGCTCTAGACCCCAAATAACATATTTCCAGAATATGTTTAGCAAAGATAATGTTGAACACAGAGAAATGCAATGGGGACGGAGAGGGAATGATGGAAAGATGTATCTACTGAAAGCTATCGAGGGTTTGTAACCAGAAAGCAGAGGCATTGCCTGAATGTCTATATAGGTGCTCCCTGCTCATGACTCGGGTAATGTGTAAGCTGCATGCAGTCCACTGATGCTAGTGCTTGTAGTGCAACTTGGCCCTACCTTAATGTCTAGGTATCACTCCATGAAGCAGAGATCATTGCAGTAACCTTGCTTCTGCCCAAGGTACAGTTCTGTGTGTGTTGCACACCAAGACCTCAGCTTGATGTCAGTGCTAAGAGCTACTGTTAACAACTCTATCTTGGTTTAGTTTTCCTTAATCCAGCCTTGCAACAACACACAGCAAAACCCTGCTCTTAGAGAGCTGCCTCCTTTGGAGTCAGCCAGCACTGATCTAATAATTGCCATGAGTTGTCATTCCCCATCCCATCTATCACCCAGCACAACATGACACCTCAGCCAGGGAAATTCAGAAAGAAGCAGTTTTCTGTCGGCTTCAATTTACCAATAATGAGTTGAGAGAGACTTTGAAACCAGGGCTTTAAGTGACTGTGTTCTCGTTGAAAATCTCCCTTCTGAAACGTAAGGGGACATTTCTCTTGGAGAAGTGTTTTCCCCCCTTTCTCTACCACCATCCACCCTTTCCCTGCCAGGCCAAATGGTACCATCAGATTTTGGCTCTACTAGGGGCCAAGGCAGAGTCCTGAAACATTGCCCCTCACCTAAGGATGTGTATCAGCATTCATTTAAGTCCAAGCATCTGAGCAGTCCTGCTGAAACTCCCCTTGCCCTTGATGAGATACAAAGGAAAAGTTAGTATTAAGCAACAGCTCTTCATTGATATTTTCAAGGGGAGAGCCTAGGGTCAGTGAAAGGCAATTTCACCCATAGCTAGGACTGTTGCAGCTAAATTCATACAGATCCTTCAGAGTACTTCATGTCCAAGTATTGCTATGAATTGCTGAAGTTAGTACCACTTGTCCAAGTGAAGGTTTGGGCTGATAATGAATGTATTGCAGCTGTACCTGTTCCATGCCGCTGTTGAAATGCATCTGTACCATCTCTGATACATTATGTTTTCAAACATTTGGTTCCAGAACTACAACAGCTCTGTCATATGGTTTCAAGTAATCCCATGCTTCTCCAGGCCAAAGACTGTAGGCAACCAATATTACAGGAAGCAGAGATTTGACGTCTGGATTAAAACTGCAGTGCAGTTACCTTCAGGTTTAAAAACTCCCCTAGCATTAACCTCACCCTTGATAGTTACCATCTTGCCTCTCTCCTACCTGTCTGAACAGGGCTGTAAATATAACTTCCTGGCTAATTGTTTCTGTGCTCCAGAATGTGATGGGGAAAAAGAAGTCTTACATGGTGGGAGAAGGAGAATAATCATTTGTCTCTGTTGTTCTGCAGTGTGCAAGGTGTCTAACTTCAGATTTGCATTGTGGAGTATGTGGAGCTGTCTGCATCCCTTTTAATCTTTCTTTGGTATATAGTGAGGTGGGGGAGAGCCCACAACTAGGATGGTTCAGCAAGGGCAGGAGTGAATAAGAAGGTAGGCTGAATGTAAAATGAGCAAAACATCCCTGCAATGGGGAGATTGCTCGCACGTGGAGGATCTGGCCTGGTGAACAGCACAGCAGTGGTTATTTCCTAACACACAGAACGCATACTAACTTAGAGCTCAAAATTCTTTATTTTCATTGGCATAGCGAGAAATGAGACTTAACGTGGTGATCATACATAATACATGAAACAAGCAAGAAGACAGAAAGCAAACAAAAATGTGATCAAATGCACAGGACACACAGCAGTGCAGGGCAACCCACCGCTTGCGTACTGCTGCTAACAGCAATAACAGCAGCTCTCCTCCTCCACCTTTCAATGCAGGATCCCCAGGTACATTGTAGAAAACAAAACTAACCCAATTAGCTTCCCAGTGCCCATCTGAAGGTGGAAGGGAGGGGAAAATGCTCCCTCATCTCTGCAGGGAGCAAAGCCACCATCCCTAGGGGCAAAGACAGATGCTGTGCAACCCCACATAGCAGGGCTGGATGGGTGTTAAAGCCAGGCATGGCAAGACTCTATCCATGCTGCCTAATTCAGGCTCCTACAGTAGCTGTGAGGCACCTAGTTGGCTGCTGTAATATAAATAGAGAAATACTCTCTATACAATACAGATATATGGTATAAGATATATAGCGTCTCATGCAGTAAAGAGGGAAAAACTGTCACGGAAGTTGGGTTTAAGCCAGACTTGTCCTTGGTGTGATTTGGATGAGGATCTCTTTTACCTGACTATCCTGGGTCAGTTTACCAAGAAGCAGTGTGAGTGATGGAGACCTGGGAAGTTCAATGTGGCCATCAGTGACATGGGCTCTGAGCATTCCCAGGGAGAAAGGTGGGTCTTCCTTAAACAACCCAGGTAAAAGAAGATGCCAAAGCTTCAGCTGTTAAAAGATACTTAGAGCTCCATTGACTTTAATGAACAGAGTCCCTACCAAATATTCTTGTCACTCTTGCATTGTATGAAAGGACATGTGTGTTGGAAAACAAATTGGAGAAGAAATAAGAATCTTGAGAGGGCATTGAGCAAAATGAGGAAAGTCAAAGTATTCCTTCTTTGTTTAATCAGTACATGGTGATTTTCCCCCAGCAGCATGTGACACATCCACCATCCCCCTACACACACACATGCACACACACATCCACTCCGCACCAGGGCAACTGCTTGGAATTTTATTGGAAAAATATAAACCGGCTTTGCATTCTTACCTTTATTTCAAGACCTCCTACAAGAAACAGGAAGGGTAAACATGAAAGATCTGTTTCCTTTAAATTGTGAGTGTGGGGGAGTTTTCCTGTAGTGAAAGGACTGTTTTGAAAAGCCCTAAATGCTTTTGAATTGAATACATCGAAGTAATGTACACACGGTTTGAATTTACAGTTCTGGGTCTCCTATCCCCCTCCATATGAATCCTATAAGTCAGACGTGTTGCTACAGTGATTCCCACCGGGAAAGTCTGGACCTAGACTAGGAACAGCTGTAGATCTACAATCCACCAAAGTCGGCTTCTGAAACAGATATGAATTATTGGTTCAGTCAGATAAATATGGCTTTGCCTTTCCCCCACAGGCAACCACATATGGCACTTGGAAAGAATTAAAACCTTTACCCTTGGCCAGGTCTGGTTAAATAATGGCTCTTTCTTATACTTTCCCCCCTCTCTCCATTTCCTCTCATTCATTCTTCTTTTAATTTTCCTTTCATGATCTTTTTGGCACCAGTATCCGAAATGTCACCTCCTCAAAGTGACCCTGAATTTTACAGTGTCACCTACAGGGCTGCGGGAGCAGGGGCAGGCGAGCGTATGGGAAAATATGTAGTTGTTATTCAGCGGGGATGGAGCTCTGAAAGGAGAAACAAAACCACCTTTCTGCCTCTCAGCATGGCCATGCTGAGTCCAGAAAAGCCTCAGAGGATGCAGCTACTCTATCAAAGCCCAAATTCACCCACCATCCCTAGAGTGTACATGCGGGAGGATGCTGCAACGCCCTTCTCGAGGGGCAGAGCTTACATCCTCTCTGATGCCAGCAGTGCCAATGTAGATATGTAGGCTTTTTAGTGTCTCTGTGTTAAACAGCTCTAACAGTGAGGACCAGCGGTCTGAGGCTGAAGCATCACAGGGAGATGCAGGATGTGAGGGTTCGGCTGCTGGCTCTGCCATGAGCAGCATCACTCTGAGCCAGAGCTGTGCATGGCCGGGCACTGAGCCAGCCCTGCTTTTCCTTCCCAGGTCCCTGTGCTGCTGGTTGTACGTGTGCCAGCATCTCTCCCTCCAAATCCAGGGCATGCAGGTGCAGAATAGCATCCCTTAGAGGAAGATTCAACCTCATAGCTAAGAAATGCTCTTACCTGCATCTCTTGGAGCCCCTGATACTCCCTCCTCTCTCCCTGCTCCTGTTTTCTACCCTTAGTCATCCATCCATTCATTCAGCCTCACGAGCTAGAGGAGGCTGCCCTCAAGTCCAGCCCTGCACTAGGTTTAACCCAGTTCTATTCCTAAAGCTAGTTCATGGGCTTAAAAAATCTGGAATTAAGAAACCTGTAACTTGCTGCTTTATCTCATTATCTTCTGTTTTGCATTTTAATGTGCCTGCTCTAAAAAAGACCTCATTGATATTCTGGTTCGGCATGTGTTTGTTTGTGTCTCTTGGGAAAATTGGCTACAGATATTGCTAAGTCAAAAACACACAGAGGAGAGTTTGCTGCATATTTTCCTTTCCTTTTTTTCCTTCTTTGAAAGAAGATGTTATTTTCTTCACTCGATTGAATGGCAAGCGAATTGAAATGGCAGAATTGTGAGGCAGTTTGGGATGTAGGATATAATCTACTGATCTTGGAGATAGCTGTCTCCAGCTCTGTGGCTGTAGCTCCCAGATTCTTCCTCCCCCTCTGCAAAGGGACCCCAGGATCCTCCTATGAAATGCGGGTCACTGTGCCTGGCATCCTTCTACAGCTTCCTATTCATGCGGTGCCTCTTCCTGAAGTCCTAAAAGTCACAGTGCTAATAGGGACAATCCAAATGGTCAAAAGCAACCCTTGGGGACCCCAAAGGTGACCCCAAAGGCTACTGTTTCTTGCTGTGCATGTGCCCACCAGAGCCCATGTTCTCCTAAGTGTGGAACAAGCGCAGCAGCCTTGAACAGACAGGATGGCCCCAGATCATCCCTGGGTATCCACACTGCAGCATCACCCTGACTCCAACAACAGCTCCTCAGAGGTTGTGTAGCTTAGAGGGGTTGCTTCCAGAAAGGTATGGGTGACTTAATTTGGATGCCTCTCTTTCCACTAGTCACTGCTCCAGCAAGATGCTGCCAGAGCTTTATTCCCCTTTCCCTTTCGAGGTGCAGAATTACCTTTCTGCCCTTGTGTAACCATTAAAGATCTCTCTGGTGCTCCTCTCAAATGGTCGTTTAACTGCAATGGCCCTGACACGTTTCCACTGCATAACTGTCTGCTGCTCCCTGCTATAATCCATGACTAGGAGGTCTTAGGATGGGAGAAATAACCCTCTGGAGGCAGTGATGCTTCTCCAATGACTAGAGAGGGATTTTAAATAGCTACTTCAAACTAGATGTTGAATTTTTTAGGAGAATAAAAATGAGATGAGGTGAAGCCCAGGTTGGCTGCTTGGGAAATCAGTGTCAAGCAAATCTTTGAACTGATTTTAAAAATGCAGTTGTTTTCAATGTGTCCTCGAGAATCATGAATGTTAAAATGCCTTCTGTCAGCCTGGGACTGTGTGTACAAGGACTTCTTGATTGTATCTCCTTGGGTTTCAGCACTGTGTTTGTATAGGTGGCATCTTTGTGGTGGGAGAGGAATATATATGTTAATAAAAGAGGAGGATCTAAGCATGTGTGAATCAGCCTCAGAACTATGGTAGCTCTAGGCTTTATCTTGGCCAGGGGATCATCTAGTAAGCCCTGCAATCATCGGAGGCCTTAGGCTGAATAGCCCAGGTGTCTTCCCACGCAAAAGATGTTGTCACCTTTATTTAGTCTCTTCCTTGTGTTGTGATGCTCCAGTATAAGCAATGAATGCTGTTCCCATTACACAAGATGTCCATTTCATTGACAGCAGCGAGGCTCTGGGTGTCTCTTGCTGCTTCTGCTGTGGTTTTTTCAGCTTCGAGCAATGCCACAAGCTCTTCTGGCAGCTTTCCCATCCTCCCTGAGTTACCTGTGTATCAGCAGCAAATGAAAGTCTTTCTAAAGAGTTGAGCTCTCATTTTCCAGAGTGCTTTGCCCTGTACGAATTGGAGCCGCGAGCAGCTCAGCAGCGTTAATGGCAAAGACTGCAGTGAAGCATTTTTCATCTTCATTGCTCTTCAGGGGCCCAATGCAGGAGACTAAGCAGGGACTGTTCATACAGAGTTTGAACTCTGGGGCTGGATCATGTGTGCATGCTCTGTAGCACAGTGCGTTCAGATCCCTGAGAGGCAGATAAAAGCGCTTTCCCCTGCATTACAGTGATTGCAGCACCGCAGCCACCACCCCAAACCTCTCCAGGAGATGATGGTGTTGAAGAGAAGCGTGTCCCAGTGATCAGGGTGCCTGCATTTATCATGGATCTCTGCACCAGCAGGAATCCTGTCTGACTTTGTGCTGTGTCACCTTTGAAAAGCTTCATGCCTAGATGGTTCATTTTGCTGCCCTGCTTTCTGGACTCCCAAAGGTGAAGCATGAACGAGACCTGCTTTTTGAAGCAGACACATCAGTTCCTCAAAATTAGGCTCTTTTATGGCATCTCAGTATTCAAATGCAGGGCTCCCTCTCCCCATGGCAGTGTATCCCTGTGGCAGTAACTTTCCTGGTATGGCAAACATGTGGTGTACCAATGTGTCTGTACTGGGGGTAGGTGGGATGTGGACCCGCTGGGGGCAGGCAGTGAGCACCTTTAAGTCTCAGCATCATCTCTGTCCCATAGCCCACACCTGGGTGGATGCTATGAACCAGTCTCTGACAGCAGCCGACCCACAGCCACTGCAGCCCATCTCAGCACACCCTCCTCAGCAATGTGGATCTATGTGAGGCACCATTGTGATCTAGCATTTCGTTGCCTGTATTTCTACTTCTTAGGCGTGCATTTATTTGTTCTAGATGCCTGATCTTTATATCTTCCTTAAGTTGTCTGGTATTTCCAGTGGGCCTATTGAGGCTTGCACCTTTCTTTTTCACCTTGCTCTGCTGACCACCCCTATACAGTAGCCCCTGTTAAAACTGCAGTGAGTAGGAGCTGCTTTCAGGGGGACAGCTGTGCAAGGGAAGAAATGGCACTGTTGACAGATGCTCCAGCGAGCAAACAGTTTTGGAGCCCTGTGATTTCCCACTGCTGTGGAGCAGAGGCTGCTGCTGTACAGAGGGCTCCCAACAGCACCGCAGCCATGCACTTAACTGACTTTAAAAGGGACCGAGGTGAAGTAACCCTTCTTTCTTTATTTTTTTAAATACCCTGTGGTGCCGAACTGAGATTGCAGCCAGCTTCTATTTTCAGAGGCCTTGGTAAGAGAATGTTTTTATCTGGAGATACAATGACTGTCGCCCTGTAGCCTGCAGTTCCCATGCTGGTGCTGCCAGGACCCATGAATGCGTGCTTTATGAGCTGCTCTCGCAGGTGTTCGGGGGGCATGTAATCACTAATGAATAGTAGGGAGACATAGAAACTCAAGGCAGGCTCTGGCACAGGGAGCTAGGCCAGGCTTTTTTCATTCTGTGAGAAAGAGGGGAAAAAGTACAGTGCCTTTCCTCTGCTCCCTTTGCATACTTCACTACTGAGAGCTCTCCCAACCTCTCCCGGGTTAGCTAGTTACCCGCTGCATTTGACCGGCGCAGATGTAAATCTAGCCATAGGAATCAACGTGCTTTTTATTAATGCTTTACCTCCCTTGGGAAGCTACTGCCTGTGGAAATCCTGAGCTGCTGGAGCAGGCGCTGCGCCCATAAATGTGGAGTTTGCAGGAGCTGGTCTTTAGGATTTGGCTTGGGATGTTGCACTTTATGCTCCTTCCTCTCTTCGTGCCAGGGCTCATGCATAAAACAAGTCAGGAACAGGGACTGCAGGACGAGTGAAGTCCTCGGTATAATTTGGAATGTGTGTGTTGTGGATGGGGCCTATTATGATAATGATGATTAATTTGCCATTAAGCCTGTCTGATACTTCCTCTTCTACAGCCCTAGGACGATCATAAAAGCTTGCGTTGTAATACACAGGCACAAAGGGAGGTGGATTGAGTTGCATAGGCAGTTTGAGTTTTGGCATGCTGGGCTTTCAAATGCTTGGCTTTGTAGCCAAGTAACGTGCTCTTCATGAAGTTCTGTGTCACATGTGGAAAAAGAAAATAAAATAAAGCCAACCCCAAGCAGGGTATGCTTTAAAAAGGGGAAATCTCTGTCATTTTCTGAAGCTTCCACTTTAACTGGTCTAACACAACAGCTCAACAAAACAGGGGGAATCAGTCCAGTGTATTTTCTGACTCTCAGAGCCATAGCCTTTGGATCAAGTGATTGAAGCCCTCTTGACTTGAAGGCAGCACCAAGGTGACAGACACCCAGCACTAACACATCATGTTTGCTTAGGATGTCTTGCACTGCTGATAAGCTGCCTCTCTCTCGGGCTTTGGTCTGGGAGGGAACAATGGCTTTTCAAGTATGCCAACAGGATTGACCTTGAGTCTTCTGGCTTGGAGAACCTGAACTCCAACTCAGCTATGTCTACTACAGGCAGGGTGTCGTGGCTCCTGATCATAGAACTGCTGGGTCTCAGCATGCCTGGAAAATCCAGGTGTAGGACCTGAACGTTAAGCCAACTGCCTGCCAAAGTGGTAGCATTTCCCCTGGGAAAACTCTCCATGATTTGTATTTATTCTTATTGTTATTATCTAAACATCCTCTGGAAGAGAATAGCCCCTTAGTTATGATTACTTTTATCAGTCGGTGTCAGGTTAACAGTTATCTATAAAGCAGTATATCCTTAAGCTTGAAAGGAAGGTGCTATTTTGGAGAAATATTAATATTCAGGGTGTGCAGCCAGATCCAGTGTTTTTATTTGCACTCATGTATTTCATTGCCTTTCTTTTGCACCTCAAGGACATATTTATGATCTCCTCGTGGTATTTCACTTTTGAGGTGATGGTGACACCTTGAGAAAAAACAGATCTTGCATTAATTTGTCCCCCAAAGCCAGTGAAGTTCTTGCGGAACAGGGAAAAGTGAGTGCAGTTCTTGGATACTTGGCTGTGTTTATCAGGAATTTGCCATTTTGTGCTTTATATCTGCAGTACCAATCTATGCAAAGGCTTAATGTTAGCATTGGGCGTGTTTTCTTTAGAAATAAAGGGGGAGTGAAGCACTCTTTACCCTCCTGGAAGTAGCATCCCTGAAGGACTTGTCCATTACATTAAAACCCAGGATACTGTCTGAACATGCCAGAGTATATAAAACCTTCCTTGCATTGTCTCTGTTTGCAAAGTAGGGTTTTACCCTCCATAGGAGGAAGCAGAAATTTGGAGGTGATCTGCCAGTAAATGAGTGTAATAACTGATGGAGAATGATAACACTGTGATTGCAGAATACATTTCACATTAGGCTCTTCTCAGTACTGGGCTGGTGACGTTGCTCCTCCTCTGTAGCTGAGAGAAACAGGGGCGAGGGAGGTGCTCAGGATCATCTGTAGAGTTAGTGGCATAGTAGGAAACAAAATCATCACCTCTGAGAGCTGGAAGAGGGGGCTGAGGCACTGTCTTGAGGTGCCTCTGGAGCACGATGGGCTCCAGTGCTCACACACCAGATCTGGTCATAACTAGTGTGACCTAACCAAGGCCAGATGTGGAGATTGTAGGATGCACACAAGGATCTAAACTCAGGGTACTGAAGCCACAGTGAGGACACAGCTGCTAGACCCCTCTGCCTTGACATGGAAGCAGTATTACTCTGTAGTTTGGAACAGTCTTGGCTTTTTTGTATCTGTAAAGTACTCTAGCTTTCCCCGTGCGTAATTTTCCCAGGATGTGAGCATCCTTTCTGAGCTCCTCTGGAGGTTCTCCACCTTTCTGCGAGCTCAGTGCCTTAAGCTAGATCTAGTGCTGTAACTGAATCCTCACCAGTTAGCAGGAGGGCAGAAACACACCTCCATGTACCCACCAGGCTCATCCATCCCAACATTGTATTATGGACTCACATTCAGCTTGTTATCACTCTGCCTGCTGGGTCCTTTTCTGCAGAACTCTTAATCAGCCTGAGGTTTATTTATGTGCTTGAATATTCCTGCCTGTGTCCAATGTCTTGTACTGATATCCCTATTGGATTTCATCCAGTTATTTCAGACAATTTCTCAATTTATCCAGATCATTTTGAAGGCTAATTCTGCCTTTAACATACTGGAGGTCTGTGCTGTCCACAGATTTAATAAACATAGTCTCTGTCAAGGTCATTATGGAAAAAGTTGAATAGAAACAGGGAGCACGACAACAGCTTAAGTTTGACACCCACCATGCAAAAATATCCCCAAATAGTGCTGGTTTAGCATCACGGCAGTGTTAACTTCTGCCTGAAAAATCACAAGCTCTAACAGCTCTCCCAAATACTTCCCATTCTGCTTTGTTGTCAGATCTGTGTTTTACCTTAAAGAAAGAAAAAGACCTCCCTCACATGAGTGAAGTATTTTGAGATGTTTAAATAGCACCTTTCCACTTCCAAGTAATGGGATTGCAGAAGTACTTAAGATGCCATTTTCATTCACAAAGATTTCTGGCTCCACCACACCTCTCACTAGCATATTTTACTACCTCCAGAGTGGGGTGTAGCAGCCATCTTAATGATGTACAATTTAAATCTGCACATGATTCACTCCAGTTGTGGGTTTATAATTCTGTGGAGTTCCAAAGTTCTTGTTCTGTAATCAGTTGCTTCCTAACTTGAAGTCATCTCAAATTATAAATTGCTTCTTTAACCAATGCAAACTACGGCAGCTTAATATCATGATTGATGCTATAGAGAAAACTCTGGTACAGTTTGAATGCTATCAAATATAATCCTGGTGCAGGTGGGTGACTGAAGCATGGGGTAAATGCAGTTGATTACATATTTTGTCTCATTCAGGATCCTTTTCTGCGAGCACTATGTGACTAAATGCATATTGCATGAGGGGCCTGTTGCAGAGTCCATTGAAATAAACGGAAAGATTCCTGTTTCCCTCAGTGTGCTTTGGATCAGGGCAAAACCACTGTCAGGCAGACAACAGAGATGTTGCGTTTCGGCTCGCAGCGACTGTCTCTTCTAATGACAAAACCAAATGTTTTGTCCATGATGTATGGAGCTATTAATGACAGTAATTCCTTGGAGAGCCTGATGATTTGCAAATATTGAATATATTTCCATTTTACAGGGGAGGGGTAGAAACTGAAGTAGGGAAGATTAAAGGAGATGGCTGGGTCCTTAGAGAAGAGCTGGAGCCTTGACATCTGCTGTAGCGTAAATACACAGGAATACTTAGCCTAGCAGGGGTGTAGGGAGAATGTGGCTGTGATTGTGTTCCTTGCTTCTAACACCATTCCTGCTAGGGAAGTGGATGCTCTTTACGCATCCAGTGCCTGAGTCCAGCTTGGATTGATGTTAGTCCAGCAGAGGCCAAGACAGAAGAGGGGTGGGCAGCCAGGAAGGAAGGGGAATTAGTCACATTTTGTGTGGATCTCAAGCTCATGGATAGGACAGACATTAGGGGCACTCTTGCCAAGCTAGGAGGAGAGTCCTTACCCCCATGACCATTTTGCTTTAACACCTGCAGCCCAAGACCGAGGGAGGCAGCTGGGCAGGGAAGGAAGGGATCCACTGATGGGACACAGGGGCCAGGGAAGGATGCTAGTGTTGCGTGGGGATAGCCAGATCTGCAACCTGCCCAGTCATCCCTTGTGGTAAGCTGGATTTAGATGGGCTCCTGCCCTTGCTAAATGTTCATATTTATATGTGCAACGTTTCTCCTTCGTGTGCCCCTTCTTCCTCCTCTCACCTTATATAGTCATGTGAGGCATGGCTTCAAGGAGCAGGGGCAGCTTGCCAGAGCCTCCGACCTCCCCTGCCAGTGCCGATTGCTCTCAAGAGCTGAAACTCAGTCAGAGCTGCCGCTCTCATGTAACTTCTTGCAGCATCCTGAGGCATTGGTTGTGTAAATGCCCAGGAAAATACATATATGAAGTGGTGGACACCTCAAATATAAAGTGAATCTGTGGCTGGAGGTGCAGCCACCCCCTTGCAGCCCTCACCGGTGAGCAATAAATGAAACCCTGTTCCCCCTGCAAGGCATGTGGGTTTTTACCCATGTGATGGTCTCTAGCGGTGCGCGAGACCTCCAAGAGGTCTGGGTGCGGATTGCAGTGGCTCCCAGCCTCGGCTCCTGCTCTTTGTGCCAGTAGGGCATTATCTGCGGCTTTGCTTCTTTTTCTTCTCGTGCTTTCTTTAAAAAGCCATAAAACAGCAAGTGCTATTCAGTGATTAAGATTATTTGGGTTCACTTCAGTCCTGGCATGGTGCTAATAGAAAAAAAGACACGTTAAAGGGTTTGTTCTCTCATTTGCAGAAGAAACTGTCTCACTATGGGAATGAACAATTAACAACATTTAAATGAGCTGAACTTGGTCCTTTTCTTCCATTGTCTTTGTGCCTTTTGAATCATCTGGAATTGGATTTTCTCTGCTGTATATTTTCCGGTGCGCTAAAATGTTTTACATAGATCATAGACCAGTCCTGAGATGTAACCCCCTCATCCCCGTGCTCCACAACCCCTCCAACATTTATGACATGCTGCGGTTAATCACCTGGATCTGTGGTACGATTACGATCTTTGCTGACCGGGAGCTTTTTCCCCTGCCATTTTATTCCCCCTAAAGGAAACACAGTACAAAGATGGGGAGGGCGTTCTCTCCGATTCCATATCTGCAGGCATTTCTGCCTTCATTAATTAACAATGATAGCAAGGAAGGCAAGCAAAAGGTTTTGATCTTTACATCGAAAACCCAGTGTGCAGCCCCTGCTCAAACCTTTTAGCGACAGATTTCAGCACTCCTTTCACACGTTGCAACCTCAGTGGGCTGTTTGTATCTTAAAACGTTGCCTCCCTCCCCCAGCAGCAAGGTGGGACATGATGCAGTCAATCAGATTCAGTTTAAACCCATAGTAAACCCTCACGGGGTTTTTGTAGGTGCTGCCTCAGGTATTCCCACTGGTTTATTTAACCTGGAGAGCAAAGAGAAGCAGTCCTTTCGTGCTTAAGGGGTGTGTTTTGGCTGGCTGAGCTTAGGTTTGCCTTTGGGTTAGCCCCTCAAAGGCAGCAAGCAGCGGGAAAGGCGGTTCGGTGGCATTGCACTTGGCTCAGGGGGAGTGCATCGGGGAGAGGATTTCATCGTGTGGTCTGCAAACTATTAACCTACGTATGGGGCTGGGGAGCAGGGGAAAGTGCAGCCGCTATTCGGCGTGGTGTGGCTTTAAGAACCGAGACTGAAACACCTTAAATGAACTCTGCAGCAGACAGCTGAAAAAAGTGCCCTGGCCCCGCTGCCGCCCTGCTTCTTCATGATGTCATTTTTCAGGTGTCAGTTTGCCGGAGCAAGATTGGAACAGGCCTTGTTGCTAGGACATGAATGGAAAAGTGGCTGCACATTGGTTGGCGAGGGTTTCCCGGCCAGCCTATCGTGCGGGAGCAGTCGGCATAGAAATGAGAAGCAGAAAAGCTGCTGGCTGGGACAATTAATGTGTTTGCAGTGTCAGAGCAAATTGTGGCGCAAAGTACAGTGCGGGTACAATTAAACCCCAAATCTTCCCCTGTGTAGGCTGGTGATGCTGCCCTAATGGACCAGCCTTGGGTCTGAGGCAATTAGCAGCCATGCTGCCTTCTGTTTGAGTTGGCAGCTCGGAGCAGCTAGCGCAGAAAGAGGACATTTATTACTTGCGCGGTGCAGAAGGCTCGATAGCGTTTGTATTACCTTTAGCCTGCAGAAATAGAATGAGTAGAATTAATTTCCTCTCGATTTTGTAATTATTGTCATTTAAGTCCATCATGCAAAGAGGAAAAAAAGGCCGGGGTATGCTGCAGCAACTCCATGTCAGAGGAAGGAGAGAGGGGAAAGCAGCTGGTGGGAAAGGTTGGTTTCCTACCCTGTGCAGTCCGGGTATAAACACTGCAGCAGCTACAGCAAAAAGCCTGCTCTCTGCAAAGGTCTTTGAGCAGAAAGTATCGCTTTATAAAGTGTAATTGAGTATGATTCTGTTATTTCAGACCCTGGCTATAAAAAGCATTCCTATTTAAGCTGTTAGTAGTGCCTGCCTGACAGAGGAATAGCCAACTAAGCAGATTTGCCTGCCTGTCATCCTTAACTGTTTGTTATCGCTGCGATGCTGCTGTAGCAGAGGTGGTTTTCTTACATAACCACCCGGCTTTTCCACAGCCATCCCCCTTCCCATGGGAGAGAGGCACCTCCAGGGTCATGTAATTCAGTCCCGTGCTTGCCGGCATCCACTGTGCAGCATGTCCATTTCAGAGAGGGATGGAGCTCCCTCTCCAACCTCTGTGGGGCTGGTGCCTCTTCTTTTCTCACTGCTTACTTTTCTCAGAGAGCCATCCCAGCCTGTTAGGTGTTCTCTGTTAGGTGTTCAGACCCACTACTAGGACATACCTATTGCCTCCTGTGGCTCTGCAGTGGCACACAGCACCCCTCCACAGTCAATGCAGAGATGCTTTGTCAGAGCTTGTGTGCCTGTGGGGGCCCATGGGGAGCTCAGCGGTCCCATTAACATTACGAGTGTCATGTACGGGGTGAGGTGGCTGCAATGCTGTTGGGGGCTGAAGGTCAGTTGTTGATTTGGTGAATCCCTGTAGGGTGCAGGGTCAGAGAGGCTCCTTTGAGGCTTGCCCACTGAAGTGGCAGCAGGTACCATGCTTGCTGGCACTGGCTTGTGTTAGAAACCTCTGCTTGCTGAGAAGTCCTTGGGGCGGTAGGATGGAAAGAGTGAGTGCCCCTGTCCCCAGTACTGCTCCTTGCTCTGCAGCCCAGGCAGAAACCCCACCAACCCTAGGACTGCCTGTAAACCCAGCCATTTTATTCAATACCAGCTCAGAAGCACCAGGTCTAACCTACACCAATTCCAGTTTCAGAGCATTTGCATTTGGGTCCCATGTCCAAAATGTAAAAGAAAAGAAATTTCTTCTGTGTAACCAGAGCCCATCCTTAAAGCAGCTGGTTAACCATTTCAGTTCCTCTCTATTCCCAGAAGCTATTTGAGATGGGTTTATACTGGTATCCCCGGAGGGTGAGACATACTGAGTGTCCCATCCCTGCTGGTGTGCATGTGGATGTGTACGAGCAGCTTGCTCTGCCCTGTTCCCCTGCACCATGCCCGCTGTGCAGGCAGCAGTGCCCTCTCTTCCCATCCCATCCATCATCCGCAGCCTGAGCCCGCAGAGCCTCTGGATTGAGGAAACTTTGGTTCACGAGATCACCGCGTTCAAATCAAGTAAGAGGTTGGGGAGGGGTGAGAAGGGGGAATGCAGACACACAGACCAGAGCCCTGCTGCAAAATTAGGGCAAAAGTCTAGCCTTGTTTATCCTGATGTAAATCAAGAGTAAACCCAGGCAGTTTTGTCATTCTCCACTCTGACGCATTACTGTAAATCCTACTTTCGTAACTTGGTCGTTATTTATGAGTATTACTGCAGTGCTATATGAGATCAGGGCAGAGTTATGCCTGGTCACGTGTGCGTGTGTGTGTGTGTTAGGAACTACAGCTTGTATGTTTAAGTAGAGGAGACAAAGGCAGTCGATCATCTTCATTTTACGAATAGGGGCGTAGGATTACACGATCTGCAGGAAGCCAGTGTCTGGTCTGGACAGGAAATGGTTTTCCTGTCCTGAAAACCTTTTCATAGTAGGAAAAAACCCCCCCTGTTTGACATTTGGGTGAAGAGTTTCAAGGGCAGGAAAATGCAATCAGTAACTGCCCGATGTGAGCTCCAGATTTGAGCCCGGGGTCTGCAGGGAGCAGGCAAAGGATGTGCCCTTGCAAATTCCTCCTTGCTCTCAATGTCTTTCTCCTGGTTGGGGGCTTATGGATCTTCCTGACTGCCAGTGCAGACAGGGATTTCTGCTATCCGTGATCAGTGACGATCGCTTGAGCAGGATCAATCCATTCTCAGTACTTGTGGGTTTGTCTACTTCTTCCCATCCAGAGCATGGTGGAAGAGATTAAAACAATAATAATATTAGGTCAAAGGCATTTAAAAGCAAAAAGAGGTCTCCAGATGAAAGGCTAAATGCTATAAGTCTATTGTATAGATGCTGCATGTGTACCATATCACCTATTTTTATCCTCTGCATAGGAAGATGGCTTAGTTGTATGTTCCCATTCCCTGCCCAGGTTCTGGCTGGCATTGCGCTTTGCTCACAAGCATGGCTACTAGGAAGGATTGCTCTTATGGCTGTACCAGCTTTTCCATCTCCAAGTTGCCAGTCTGTACTACCTGCTCCTCAAAGACCAGAGGCTTGATCGGTTATTGTGTGCTGAGATATCTGTTGCTGGTATTCAAGGACTTCCTCCTGGTTTATTTTGCCATATTATTTTCCTATATTTAGCTGGAGGGCTTAAATCATAGAGGACAAATGTAAATACCAAATAGTAGCCTGCCTCTCACCTACGAGGTCACACACGCAGCCTTCACACAATCACTGCCTCTCAGTAATCTCATGTTTCTGCATAGCTCCACACCCCCATCTGACTTTCCCATCTCAAACGACAGTATCTGCTAAAACCAGATCAGGTAAATGTAATGCCTCAGTATTGACCTAGGAGGAGAAAATGACTTTCTAATCTGTTGAAGACGGTGTTTTCTTCTCAGATCAGCCCGTCCCCTCCTCCTACCATCATGCAGTGCAGTACCCAGGATGGATGAGGTCTCGGTCCACGTATTGCAGAGGAGCGGTCTTTGTTAGACACAATGTGTGGGTACTGCAAAATACTTGGGAGAGCTGAGCAGGTATCTTTTAAAGGGGGAAAAAAAAAAGGCAATTAATTAGACTAAATAAACATACATTAGGGTTCAAAATATGCACAGCCAAAATGAAAGCCACATTCTGGTTCATTAAATCTGAAAAGACTTCACACATTTTAAGCCTGTAATCATATTCACAGATGCATACCCCCTTCCCAACCTTCCCCCCCTCCTGCAGATTTCACACCTTGGTAATGGCTATTGTAAAAAGGAGCTGCCGATCCCAGGCAGGCAAAGGTTTGCAGTGCAGGCAGCCTGCTGCAGGGGACGGGCAGGGGGGAGTGGATGCACATGCGGCAGGAAAATCACTGTTTACTGTGGCATCTATGTCAGGTCCTCGCCGCAGAGTCTGTCATTACCAGGCTGGCGCGGTTCAGGTGCATGGGGAGGAGGAGGAGGCACAACCCTGGCTCACGCTGTGCTTCCCCACCCTGCTCCCGTGTCCCATGTGAGCAACACAGGGCCACTCGTTGAACCCCCTAATTCCAGGCTTCTCTACCTCCCCTGAAGGGTGGTATGTTACCAGGGAGCTAAGCTAAAGAACATATGGAAACGTCATGCGTGTATATATAGAAGAGGAGCGAAAATGGATGCTCTAGGGGACAATAAACATTAGTGTATCTGCAGGGGAGGGGGAGAAGAATTTCAGCTATTTGTGCTGGTTTTGTGGGGTTTTGTCAGTGGCTTTTCACTGCTGTTTATAAATATATATGTAATTCATTTGAATTAGGAAGTCTGTGAAACCCAGGAGTAATTCTTCACACGAAACTCCTGGTTAATTCCAAAATGGCACAGTCGGAAGGCAAGATGCTAGGACTGCATGCCAGCAGATATTTGAAAGGAGACATTTTGAAGATCTGAAGTGATCAGTGTGAACATTTTCAAGATGCTGGGGCTTGTTCTGGAATACCTGGGTGATTCAGTGCTTTCTCCTGCCTTTAGGTACAATGAGGTTGGAACGAGAACGTTTCTAGTACGCAAAACCTCACAAGCAGCTTTGTTTGCCCATTTCTTTGGTTTAGTATATTTTCCTGATATATTTAAAGGAAAAAATATGTAGCAAAGCCTTCACCCTACCCCAGCGTGTGTATTACTCAGCCAGGAGCCAGCTCCCTGGTCTGCAGCTCACTGTGTTCGCTCTTTTCAAGAGAGCAATCCCAAGGAATTTGATGCAATTACTCAGGAAAGTAAGAAAGCTCAGCATAAGGTGTCTTACACAGAAACCTGGATATGGTGGTTTCTGTGCCTGGATATCTTGATCAGTTTAAGCTGATTAGGAAAGCTTCTCGGTTCATTCTTGGGCAAGCTGGAAAATGATCCCTGCTTTGTATAATGAAGTATGTTATCTATCCTGTGCTATAATAAATCGAGAGTGAGGTTGGAGGGGGGATTGTCATCTGGTCTAAATTAGCATTGCTCCACTGATGTTGATGGTGCCTTGACAGTGCTCACCAGGTGAGGATGTGGCCCATTTAGGGAGCTCTCGTGGGGTTACAAAAGCAGCATTGAGGACCACAATTTCAGAGGAGGAAAGAAGCCAAGAAAGGAGCAGGACAGCTTGCAGGGAATCTTAAATGACATTAATTGAAATCTTATCACTTCCTTCATCTTAAGGTGAACCTGGGGCACAATAAAGAGCAATTATCTGCCAGCTTCCCTCATCTGTCCCAAGTGCAGGGGGGGAAGAGTATATCCATCACTCTTCCTGCTCTACCCTTTTTTTCAGTAGACAATACGATATATTTACAGACCTGTCACCCCTTCAAACCTCTCCTTTCACAGGAGAGCTGAACAAAAGCAGGTGAAAGCAATGGAGCTGGGAAAAGAGAGGGGATCTGGAAGCTGAAACCAAGAAATGGCTTCATCTCCCTGAGAAGCTGTTAAAGGGACTTGAGTTGCCACACATCAGGGGGACTGCTGCAGGCCGGAGGTGTGTGCTGGCAATTAATTGAGGCAAGCAGAGGTCTAAGGCACTCAATCCTGTTTGGGTCCAGTGCTTGCTGGAAGCTGAGTGGGGCAGGGAATTGTTAACAGACCACAGAAGCTGCCACAGCATCCAGCATGGGAACTGGTGGCAAGTTTTTCCACCAGCTGCTCTCTTTGGGAGGTTAGGAAGTGAAATGGAGCCCATGTACCATATTTAGAGCATTAGCAGGGCTGGCAGTGATTGCCCTCTTCTCTTGGACAGAAGAGATACAAAAGCTGGATCACATCCTGGTAGACCAGGAGAAAGACAGGTTCAGAAGGGGAGCATTGCTCTCTCCTCACATGTATTACATCTGAGTATGTGCAGAACAGAGGACTGCAGTCCTGGGGCTGCTAACCTAGCATCCTTCCCCACTGCTAAAATCCCCAGGGAAGGTTTCAAAAGCAACATGAGTATGCAGGGTTGTGCCTGGATTCTCTTTACTAGGGGTTACGTGCCCGAAAGCAACCGCTTGGGTATCTGAAGCAACTGGGGAGAAATCAGCTCACTCTGCAAAACGTAACCCATGCTTTTGTTTAGGCAGCAGGGAGGTAATTCTATCAAGTCAAAATAGTCATAAACTAATTCTATCAAGTCATAAACGTGACCAAACGCTTTGAGATGTCTCAGCCAGTGGAAGGAGGAGCAGAAGGACGTTTCCTTGTAGTCGCTCACTCTCTCGTGATTTACTGTGACCTTGGTCAGGATGTTGAATCTCTCTCTGCCTCGGTTTCTCCGCCAGTGAGCAAACAGGGCCCTACCTCCCAGGACATCTCTAATACGTAGGGTTTTGTGAAGAGCCTTAAGGTCCAGAGACAAATCACATGTGATTGAATGGTTTGGAAAGCTGGGGCTGTGCTAGGAAGAGCAGAGCTTACCAGCTCACTCCTGCATTGGACAGTGTTTTGGGGTATTAGGAATCAGACCTGGGGAGGAAGGAGGAGAGGATGTGCTTTCCTGCAGGGTACATAGCTCTATGAAGCAGCATTTCCCCTGCAATGCTGTGGGAGTTTGAGGTGAGCAGGAAAGGGCAGTGACACCTGAAGCACTGAGTGCAGCCCATCACGGGGAGTCGGGATGTGAGAGGGGCAGGTTCCACTTGGCTGGATTTTGACTGTGTGTACAGAAACTCCAAGGCCATGTTGCTTTTCTGACAGCAAATCGATGCTGCTGTAAACACGAGAACAAAGGAGCTCGCAGAGGAGAGGGGGAAGGAACAAGGAAAAGGAGATCTGCTGTGCAGCCAAAGCTTGAAACAATATTGGGAAAGCTGAAGTACTTCAGTACCTATTCATACCCTGGCCAAAGCTGGTTGCTCGCCCGTTCCCAAGGCCATCGAGGAAGTCAGTGGCCTCGGGTGGATGAGGTGTGAGGGTGAAAGCCAGGAGCACAGGGTGGCTTGGCTGCTTCTGTGCTCAGTAGCCCTGGGCTGCTCGCTGGGAGCGCGATTCGCTCCCAAGGTTTAGCAACTGTTTAATCCCCGAGCTGAGGGGCTGGAAGAGGCAGACGCTGTACATGTGCAGCTGGTTAGGGCTGAGCGTGCCCCTCCCCTGTAAAGAGTGGTGTCTCATGATGGATATCACTGGCAGGGTGAATTCCCATTCATTTGTCCTGTGGCTTCGACAGCACGAGTGGTTGCCATACAGATCCCGCAAGAGGAGAATACCGTGGAAAAATGGGGGTTTGGGAGCCAAGATGTTCTGAACAACATCCTAAAAACACCATCCTCTCTAAGGAGGGAGACCAGAGCCATGGAGAGAGGGAAGGAAAGCAGAACT
>JANHGB010054896.1:3306-15645 GCA_026283785.1 Coracopsis vasa
CCATCCCTTTCAGCAAATCAGAATTGTAACACCTCAGCAAAGGGCAAGGTACCCAGGACTCACTAATCACTCTCCTCAGCCACTTGAGAAATCGCGCTATGCCACCACATCGTCTTGATACTTAACCTTACACAGTATTGCTATGGCTGGGGCAAGAAGCAGCAAATTAACTGAAGGATTATCCAGACAGGGTGACAAAAGAATATTCATAAGGAATTGCAGATTCTTGGAAAAACAAAACACATTTCAATGATGGAGTGGAAAAAAAAAAGACTGGGATGGCAATATTACTTTCTATTATATGAGATGATCTATTTAGTAATGTAATCCCATAGTAAGTGTGAATTAAAGCAATGATTTCAATTCAATATTCTCCCGCAATTACGAAACCACTGAACCACTAGTTGTCATCAGTATCCCTCACTGGAATGACTAGCTCATTATGCAAAGCTGTGCGAGGAACTTTATACCTTACTCCTTCCAACTCATTCCTATTGGCAATATTCCACCCATTAGAAACCCTTTTCCAAACCTAGGTATTTGTGACAGAGAGTTCAAACAAGACCTTAGCTTTTCTAATTAAAATAATTCATAACTGGTGATATGAAAACTCTTTTTTTGTAGGTAATTATAAAAATCAAGTTTGATGCTCAATACAAGCTTATGCCTTCTAAGGTATTGTCATGAATAAAATGACACCTAAAAATCAAACCCACGGTTTAATCACTGCTTGACACAAGTGGCTATCCAGTTGGAGACAGAAATAACTGTCTGATATCATTCCTAACTGACTTCTTTAAAAGATAAAGCTCCTGGTGGCTTGTGTCAAAGTGATGAAGTCAGCAGAAAGAAGCTGTTTCCATCAAATGCTTAATACAGTTGTGCAAGTGTCATGCCTTTTGTCACACAAAAGAAAACTTCTGAGTTACTGCCACCAACATTTTCTATGATGAATGCCTAAACATAGATACTTACAACCCTATGAGATATGTAGCTAAGCAGCATATTTTTACACTCACAGATCTAAGTATTCAAAGTTTGACATTTAGGCTTATAAAAATGCTGCCCTTTCTCTGAAATTACACAGAATGAACATCTCCATAATTTTAATAATACAAAGTAATGATATTTCAATATACTATTCAGCATTACAGCCACAAAAGATGGGCTTTCCATGAAGAAATGAACCTCACATCCTGTAAAATACCAGTTTTAACTTAATTCCATTTAATTTTAGTTCATTGAGACAACGGAAATATCCTATTCTTGTAAGACAATTCATATGAGTGAAGGAACAATAAATGAGATTACAAATGAATAATAAGGGTAAAACAGGGAACAAAGAATCCAACCTCTCTTTTAATAGGTTTAAATTATGGGGGGGGGGTAAACCCTTTTCTTAGGCAAGGTCTGGCACTTCATGACTTTCCTAACTACTAAAACCAGAGCAGCCTGTTGTCAATGTATTTTTTTAATGTTTCATTAAAATAATAGTAGCAATAAGTATTATTGTAATTAGGTGAGTAACCAGACTCCTTAGTTTTAATTCTGTTTTAGCCTAAGGATGCTCTGAAGGCACTTCTGCTGTGTGGGTGATGCTGAAACTGGAGGCAGCATTATAAACCCTTCTTATCCTGTAGGGACCACATGAACTACAGCCTTTCCTTCACAAATGGCACCTTCACCATTACACAATATCCTACTGAAATCCCTATCCAGGATGAAACAATCACATTACGGAAATATTTATTGTGTCTTAAGAGTCCATAATGCAAGCTGACAACTAAAAATAAGTACAAACCATCATTAAGGGATCAGACTGCATGACAGTCACATCGGAGGTCATCCCAAAGCCTGCTTATAGTATTGAGGGTGGAAGAAAGAAGACTGTTACAAATTTTTCCTGGTCTCTTTTGTTCATATAAAACCAATACATATTGCCTATACACACTGAATACTAGAAAAGCCATCAGGTTTCCTCTCCCAGCTCACCTCCTATCAAACAAAGAACACTTGTCCCCTATTTGCTATAGCCCTAATTTAGGAAACCTTTTGTTTTCATTTATCTTTGCTTTGACAAGTCAAAACTGACAGCATAAAAGTCATTATGTGCTTCTTAAATCAATGACTTGCATCTTCTTATAAAGAAGCAGTGATGCAGCTAGTGGTACAGGCTGCATAGAGACCCTGAACACTGGTTTTAGAGCAGCATTCTTGAGGTCCCAATTCCGACGCTATCACACAGAGTATACAAACTCCATTTGTCTATCAATATGTTCTGTGCAGAAAGAAAACCCCAAACAAACCAACCACCACCGCCCCAAACTAGAGCTCTGAGTTATTCTTTGTTATCCACAATACTAAAAGAAAAAAGATTGATAAATACAATATCAAGAAAGAACCACTGGAGAACAGTGAAAGGAAGTCTTAACAGTTTATGATGTATTCTCAGCATGTTGTTTCTTATGGCAAGGATTGAAGACAGGAGTGTAGCTGTTTATAAAGCTTCCAAGTTTTTACTTTGATGGATGTAAGAGTTTAAGAAGGCAACATGCTTTAATTCCATTAATGTGGACTTTTAATTCAGCTTAGTGAAGTGAAACCAGCCTTTCCTGATGCTGCCAACAGCTAAACTTCTAACTTAAATGAGCTTTTGTTCTCCTCTGAGATTAATTAGGAGACCATAAAGTGCTTTTTTCTATTAATTTTATCTCCACAACAAACAGATTAATAATAGCCAGTACTGACAGTTACTGACCCGTACTGGAAGTGTCAAACTAACCAGTCTCCCATCAGAGGTAAATAGGAAGCATCAGAGAATAGGACATTCAACCCTGCTACTTTCAGATCACCCTTAAGCAACAAAGCCAGAGTGAGATGTGACACAGATTTCATGCACAGGCACATGCAGTGAGGATTTCTGAAGCTTATTTTTTAAATGGTATCCGTACATCTATTTTACCAATAATATTTCAAGGCTAAATACCTATTCAGTGGAAAACAGAAAAGAAACACAATGAGGCTGTCACTCTACCTACAAATATGTAGAATAAGGATCACGCTATATCTCTGTTCAGGGTCTCTGGAGTAATTTCCCTTGCACAAGCAAAGTCAACAAGGTTTCTGAGCTCTTCTTCCCTTCCTTCCTGCCTGCATTCGTGCCTGCCTGAATGCCTGCATGCCTGCCTCTCCTTCCTCCCTTCCCCAAACAGTATCCACAAAGAATGGTTAGCCACATTCCCCAACCTAAAGTATTTGAGTTACTGCAGCCTTAAATTAGCATCCTATAGCAATAAGGAAGAATGCAAGGTGAAACTGTGACTCAGAGGAATGCTTCAGCTTCTGGAATAAAGCTAATTATCCACCTTTGTTAGCAGTGTGCCTAAGTCAGCACCTATCTTTAAAGTGGTGAAACATCCACTGACTTCAAATCTGCCTCCTTACAGCTGAGGTAATTGCAGGTGATAATGATAAGCTTTAAAATATATAAAGTATGTTTATGTGAGAAGGAATTGTTATTTTAGTTTGAATCATAATGTTTAAAAAAGCTAAGAAGTTTGGAATGATGTGGGGGGAACTGAAATTAGGAATGCTATTTAAAGGAGTAGAGCGGAGACGACATACTGTTCTATTCTGATGTTCCCATGTAGGGTACCTACAGACTTACACAGTATTGTGAAGAACACAGCAATGAATAAACAAGGCTTATTGAGTGAAAAACGTAAGAAAAATATACTGTGACAAAATTAAGTGGAATTTTAGGAATCAAATTTTAGGAATCACATTAAAAGACCACTTTTAGTGACTCAGACACGCTGCCTTGTTCTCTTGGGAGGTTATTCTGTTCTAGATGTCACTGTGAGGTACTGATTTCTGTTATAACTTAATTTTTTTTATTTTGCTTAAATTCCTCCTTTTCATCCCATCCTTCTTCTAGTTCATTATGTTCCTTGTTCGTATCTTCTCATACTTTGGACAGACCGGGGGTTTTCAGAAGTGGGATGCCTAAATCTCTGTGACAAGACATTCTGTTGCTGTTAAAACCTCTCAGTTCTTGCTACTAGCCTCTCAGTTGGAACAGTCTCTGATTAAATTAGTTTGACAGTTATACCAGCTGAAGAGTGAAGTTTATCCATAAAAAATATTTGCAATTAGTGAAAACCACATGTAAGTATGTAGGAGGAAAAAAGAAAAAAGAATGGTAGAACAAAGAAAATCACCTCAGTTGCTTAAGAAGTATCAGATTGAAATGGTTCATGAACATAACAACTGAGTTGGGCTCTAATTACAGTTATGTAAGAGAATGTAGTGCTACTTTCATGAATTTAAATAGAGACAGTTTGTTTAGGAATGACAGAAAGCTGACGCATTCTGCATGGCGTCCCAGTTACTTAAATCTCCTGTACCCTGGTACCAGTGCCTAATACAATGCTCAGTTTTCAGTTCCTCATGGAGAAAGCAGCTGTGACCCTCCTATCTAGTCTTCGGCATGTTGCTTACATAAATCAACTTCACTAAGGTGTTCTTCTATATTGCTACACTCAAATACCATACCTCATTTATTGTTTGCTATCACTCCTAATTCTCCCTTGGTATCTTCCTCTCTAGACACCAAGGTCAATATAGAAGAAGGCAGGAGGTGCTCCAAGCACCATAGCAGAGATTCCCCGGCCGCCCATGGTACAGCCCATGGTGAGGCAGTTGTGCCCCTGCAGCCCATGGAGGACCCCATGCTGAGCAGGTGGATGCCTGAAGGAGACTGTGATCCCATGGGAAGCCTGCCCTGGAACTGGCTCCTGGCAGGACCTGTGGCGCTGCAGAGAGAGGAGCCCATGCTGGAGCAGCCTGTTCTTGAAGGACTGCACCCCATGGAAGGGACCCACACTGGGAACTGCAGCCCATGAGAAGGACTCACTTTGGAGAAGCTCGTGAAGGACTGTCTCCCACGGGAGGGACCCCAACTGGAGCAGGCGAAGAGCATGAGAAGAAAGGAGGGACAGAGACAGTGTGTGATGAACTGACCGCAACCCTCATTCCCTGTACCCCTGTGCTGCTGGCGGGGAGGAGTTAGAGAAATTGGGAGTGAAGTTGAGCCCAGGAAGAAGAGAGGGAGGAAGGAGGTGTTCTTCAGATTTGGGTTAATTTGTCATTATCCTGTTCTGATTTGATTGGTGATAAATTGATTTCCCCAAGTTTTGCCCATTGGTAATTGGTGAGTGATCTCTTCCTACCCTTATCCTGACCCATGAGCCTTTCAATATATTTCTCTCCACTGTCCAGCTGAGAAGGGCAGTGATAGAGAGGCTTTAGTGGGCACCTGGTGTGCAGGCAGAGACAACCCACCAGTCATTATTTGACACCCTTAAGTTCAAATACCAGTGTTTTTCTATTAAAAATGGAAATCAATAATACATGCAGCCATATATGTATTCTTTGGATATTTATGCTGGTGATAAGAGTAGGCTTAGGGCCACCACAGCTGAGCTCTGCCACAGGGCTCTGGTTGAGTGGGGTGTGCCAGGAGTCAGTAGCAGAGCTTCCATCAGTAGCTGTTCTGTGGCAGCCGCAATACACAGCACTCACCACTGTCCCATAACACTCTTTCTGGTGTATTTCTAGTGCTGTGCATTGCTTCTGTAATGAAACATTATTTATTGCACACAGAAAGCTTATTAGTTTTCTGTGCAAGTAACAACGCAAGTATCTGCACCAAAATCCCTTTTCCGTGTAAGTGAAAGTCAAAAGACATTAGCAATGACTTGACAAATGAGCCCACTTTTAAGAAACTACAAATAACAAAACCTAGATAGAAATCAAGGAATATATCAGTAATTTTAGTAAAACTCCTATAGGCACAATAGGAAGACTGCTGAGAATTCCCTTCAGGAATCAGAGACCTAATTCCAATTCAGGATCAAAAAAAAATCAAGTATAACATGATTTTAACACAGAACTGTGTTACAGCAATCTTGTCATTAAAAAAATGACGAAGATTACGTCTTCATGGTTACACTTATCTCGCAATACTGCATTTAGTGATTGGAACATCTTAGCTTTACTTTCTCTTTTCAAAGGAGGGTTGACTTTGCACTGAATATGACACTTGAAAAAAAATTAATAGGACTTTTATACTGCATCTGCTTTTTCTCTAAAGAGTAGGGAAATCACAGATAAATAAGTCTAATGACAGAGCTCAAATAACTGCAGCCCATTAATCTAATTTGCAAAGTTTCTATCCATCTCCATTCAAAGAAAAACAAATCATTTTCATGGTAGAGTCATTGCACTGAATTTTACTTAGCCAAGATAAAACACATGGATAATAACAGTTAATTAAAGTGATTTAAAATAGCAATGAAAAACTGTCTGATGCCAAACCATACCATGCCATTAACAAACATTTCTATATCCCATGAGATTCTGTATCATTACATTTGCACAATAAAAACATTCCTACGGAAATTTAAGTTTTAATATTGTCTTTGTATAAGACCAAGTTCATTTCCTCTGTACTTATTAACTCTCACATGTGCATTTCAATGAATTACACTGTCAAGGTGAAACAGCCAGAAAAGGTGTCTCTTCAGCTTCCATAGTAGGGGTTCATTAGAGCAAAGAGAATGATTACAATGGAAAGAACATTAATTTAGATTAGGATCTGTAATATATCAGAACAGCACACTTTATATTGCAGTTACCCCGACACAGTGTTTACTGCACTTGCGTGACACCTTCTGATAATGTTATCCCTCCTTTTGGATATACATTATCTCTATGCAAGCTAGGAATACGGGTTGAATACCTATCTTTTTTAACAGAACAGGGGTGAGAGCCTCATCAATAGCTGAAGCTGCTATTTAGCCTCACTTTCTGTGTCATTCAAATCAGCCCAGCATGCATGTGTGCATGTGCAGCTATACCAAACAGAAAACCCAAAATCCTAGAGAAATACACACAGAGAAAAGCAAAAGTAGAAACAACGTAATGCACAAATGAATGACATCCCAACAGAATACACACAGACAGCAGTGCACGGTGATTTGAAAATGCAGAAGTGTAAAGAATGCGTTGTCAAAACGAAAGATGAATAGCAAAGAAATTCCACAGCTTAAGTTCTTTTGTTTCTAATCTAATCTATACAAACCATGACTCTTGGACTGAGTTACTCAGCATTTCATGGGAAACATTCAGTGTATTCCACTATGAGGTCTAACAATGAAGTATAAATTCAAACTAGATACAGAAACCAATTTAAAAATCTATTAATTTTTCTCATTCTGGGGTTACTCACAGTGGGAGTTTCAAGCACAAGCATCTCCCATAGCAAATCACTGTAATATTGTACAAGCACATTAGTAATTAATTTTGCCTGTCTTTGATTATAGGCCACAGATTGCATTAGATGAATTACGGGGTAGAGAGATTGCTTATATGTTCCAATATGCCAATATCCTTAAATCGATATATAAACCACCTTCTATTTAAAGATGGTTGTTAAATTCAATCTTTGAAGAGAAATTTAGCTATCTAGGAAAGAACAGCGAAAGGCACTTATGAAGAGGAAATAAGCCTGTAATAGTCATTAAGGTGAATTGTTTAAATAGAAACTTAATAGATAAATCATTTGAGGAAAAACACTGGAAACTGGTTTTAAAAGATTTACAAAATTAGCAAGCATGCATACATGACTGAGCTGATAAAGAGTCAATTTGTGATCCTTCTAGGAACTGATTTAATGCCATTAAGACATTTAATAGTATAAGTTCTGGACAATAGCCTGAGTTTCCTTCACTAAACTTTTCAAATATTTCATGTAGTTAATGATCATTTTTTATAATTACAGTCTTCTCATCAGTCAACCAGCACGGTTCTTGGGTTATTTCAAGGTTATTTTAGTGTGAAGGGTGAAGATGCTGCCATGTTTCTTCTCCTTTCGGCTTTCATTTATTTGATAATAGAGCTCTGGAAGTCCCTCTCTCTTTGCTGCTTCCAGCTTGGAACTGGATGATCTTAAGGTCCTTTTCAACCCTAATTATTCTATGATTCTATAACTAATCAGTACCTTTGTACTTTTGTTCCCAAATGTTTTGGCCAGAACCAAGTTTGGCACTGGGTACACTGGGAGAAGAAACATTGCTCTTTAAGAGAAAACATATGAATAACAGACAGACATGGAAGCACAAGTAAGCATGAATCAACCAATAAAAATGGTCACAGTTGGATTTATACCAACAGTTCATTCGATCTTAACTAGGACTAAAATGAAAATTCCATTGTCATTTAGCACTGTAAAAAGAAATAGCCATGCAAAGAAGCTGTTTTTGGAGATGGGCATCTTGTGTACATATTTATCCTGTGCATATGACCTGAGCTAGCACTGAAGCTTTTTGCTTCAGTTCTCCATGCGTTAGTTTTGAGGACAAAGCAGTTTTGTTGAAAACCCATGAATTCCCTGCAATCAGTGAGACACTTCACATATGAAATATGGATTACTCAGATGATACAAAACAACTGACAGAGGATAAGCCCATGCATTGGATGGTCATCCACATTTTCAAATCTTGCATTTGCAAGATTGGCAGGAAATTCCATGGCAATAGGCTCTTATGTTTAGAATTCCTTTGATACACTATTTCAGTCCAAGTTATGCCTCTCTTCCAACTTATCAGGGCTGTCTACTGCTACAGGAAATATCTGTTTAAATAATCATGGTTTTAACCAGTGAAATTCTCCAAATACAGTTGGATGAACCCAAAAAGGTTTTTTTCACTCCCCAGTTACTTCAGGATATAAAATGCTGATTTCTGTACCCAAGTTAAGTGAAACAGTTTGATTGCTGCTTTCTTCTCCTGGCCCAAACAAAGGACTGGAGAGATTCTACACCTTTGAGGCATCTAAATTCATTTAAATTTGCATCTTATTATTAAACCTATTATAGCTACTGTAGCTGCAGAATTGTTTATTTAGATAAATCAGACATTGCTACACATCAGTCCCAAACATCAACTCTTCTGTTTCAGTGTCAATACAGAATGTATGATGTGTTAGAAAACAATAATTTCCATTTATATTTTTCATAGATAAGTTATCCAGACCTGTTAAATATTTACAGTAAATTTCACACTGCGCACACGTCTGATCAAAACCAGAGGTAAAACAGCCAACATTTTACGAGAGTAAACAGAATTTCTTCTCACATCACAGCTCATATTGTTCTCTACTTTGTGAGCGGTTTAAGCCTTTGAGAGATGAAATGCTAATCACAGGATCACAGAATCACAGAATAGTTTGGGTTGGAAATGACCTTAAAGATCATCTAGTTCCAACCTCCCTTCTCTCCCTAATTCCCATTGGTGGGAAAGTAGCAGTGGTCCCAAGAACTTGATGTCATTAATGTAATTCATCAAATACCTTAAAATCATTTTCATGTTATTAAATAATAACACAAATTGCCATTAGTAAAAGTATACTGTTGTCTCGGACAGAATTAGTTTTCAAAGAAGCTCTATGAGATCACTGTTCAACCTCTTTTAGAGACTGGGAAACAAAGCACAATATCACTAACTAGTCTGTGTTAGACTACAGATCACAGTGCCAGCCAGAACCAGGGCTGCCTTTAAGAAACTAATCTTGAATTTAAAAGCAAGCCAAATAATTTCAATCCAGGCACCCAAGCACCCTAAGAAGGATCTGAAAGTTTACAAAAGCTAGGCAAAACATGAACAAATTTTTCTCTTGTTTTTACACTCTGGGAGGAGTCATATTCCCAAGCTTTTCTCCTATAAGTATGAAGTTGAAACCCTACCTTACTTCCTACCCCTAAATGTATTAAGAAATATTGATGCAATCACATGATCAAAGGCTTAAGAGAAAAATAAATACCTATGGAAAAAAGGAAAATAAAGGAATAACACAAACCAACAATATCAGGGCTGCCCTTTAGCAAAATCAGTGTTGACAACTACAGTGCTAAGAAGATTTCAGTGAAGATAGGGAAGGTAGTTCTGGTCAAAACTGAAACAATTTTTAAGTGTGTCTATGTAGTCTTGAATGTAATGAAGTTCTCAGTGCAGAGACTGAGAACACAAAGTTTAATGTTATATACTGTTTGTAAAAGAGTGTTACATCTATGAGCTGTGATTTCCTTTCGCTGCCAATAATCTAATTGCACATATAACTGTCAATAATGACAGAGGCCAGAACACGAATACTCTGCATCAATTCCCATGTGGTGCTCTCAAAAGAAAATCTCCCTCTACTCCTGCCTTCAATGAAACAGATTTTCAGCTGCTGCACATTGACGTGCCCCTGTTAATATCAATTCACAGGAACTGATAATTCAATCAAACCCCAAACAACTTATATCCTAAACTGGCAGTATGTTGTTCTAGACCTCCAAACCTCCCAAGAGCTGACAGGCCACCATAATAGCAAGGGTTATAAACTTGCATTTATTATAGACAAATAAGGCTTTGGCCTATGAATCCTCTTTGCCTATTAAGTTAATGAGCCTTGACAAAACAATCATCTGAGGAGTATCTGACAAATTATCTGGAGCAGCAATTTGAGAGGCGCTGGCTGGCTTACAAGCATTTCAATTGGGAGAACATGGCATCATGTTCCTCTTCCCCTGGAAGAGCTATCTGTCAGACAAAATTTCTTGCAGTTCAGCAGCAGATCCTCAACATTGGAGCACTGAGATATGACAATGACTGCAGCTACCAAAACAAGCAAATAATCCCTGTCCCATTCTCCCCAAAGCTGAGGCTGACAGATGTCAATGAAAGACTCTTTCTAGGAAGGCTTCAGGAAGACACGGAGATATCTTTTTATATCTGACTGGAGACCATGGAAGTGTATAATGTGGAGGAAAAAGGCTTTGAGGAATTTAGATGGGTAAAAGGAAACCTTTCAAAATATCTGATGGATATTTGGAAGACTTTTCCTGTGATACAACTTCCAATTGACATGGAAGTAATCACACCCGTGGATTTAGAACAAGGTCTTCTTATGGGTTAATTCTTGCAAATATTTGACACAATACATCCCCGAGACACATCACCTGTGTGAAATTTAGGGCTGCATACAATGAACATTTCTGCAAGAAAAGCCACTTGGATTAGCGTTAAAATGGGATTAATACTCTTCTAAAATCTCTTCTCCAACTGTGAACACTGAGTCCATTTGGAAATCAAATCATGGTATATGCTGTAAAGCTGTCACTTTCCTGACCGAAGGCATTTGCTGAAATATTATGGTCAATTATTGAAAGAGTCCTGTGGAAATGATGACAGTATTTGAGGATATCAAAACCTGTCATATTTTCCATCTGAATACTATTTCACAGTGGGAAGGAAGCATAAATTGTAGCAATCAGTAGCCTCTACCACAGCATGTAGCAGAGCATTTAACCACGAGTTGTGCCTTTTCTTATCTTTGGTGTCCTTTTGTTGGACTGATGAAATAAACAAACTGATTAAATATACAGGGAGTAGAGCTTAATTTTACATCAAATTAGAATGAAGAGAAATGAAACCTCATTCTTAAAGAGAACTGTTAGCTGACACTCAGTAAAACAAAGCTCAGCTTTTTAAGTCCTCATGCCAGGTCATCAAATATCTGATGACCAAGAATTCAATCAATCACACAATAAAGTAAAAGGATGTAGAGAATTATACCTTCAGATGGAAAAATGGCCTAGTTTTATGAGCTCTCCAGGGCTCCACTGATTACTGGCATCTGCGTATCTGATCTGCAGAAATTAGCCTTAACAGATTCACCCTTTTCCCCCCAACCTATCTCCATGGTCCTGACAGTCAAGTCCATAGAGATCGACCATTTAGCTATGAATTGCATCTCTCTACAGTTAGCATGTCACAGTCTAATCCTCAGCACTCCCAATACACAACTTCATGGCCCTAAAATCCCCTAGAACCTTCTTTTTCAACTTTCTAGTTCAAGTTGGACCTTTCCTTTCTAAAGGGACCATTTTAAGAGACCATTTTACCATTTTTAGAGCTGTATTGCTCTAAACACAGCAGCATTGGGATGCTTACAGATAAATTACTCATATGTACACTGTACCTGAAGACCTGAAATAATTTTACTAATTTTTGGCTAGTTTTTTCTTTTAAGATAATATTCGCAGATAAATTCAAATATTGTGGACAGATCATAGAATGGTTTGGGTTGGAAAGAACCTTAAAATCATCCAGTTCCACCCCCCCTGCCATGAGCAGGGACACCTCACACTAAACCGTGCCACCCAAGGCTCTGTCCAGCCTGGCCTTGAACACCGCCAGGGATGGAGCATTCACAACTTCCCTGGGCAACCCATTC
>JANHGB010054897.1:2697-15842 GCA_026283785.1 Coracopsis vasa
AAGAGGGAAATTGGTGTTAGGCGCTGGGTGACATGACATGATAAAAGAGGAGAGGAAACAAGGAGACATAAACAATGCTCATTTCAAACTGCAGGAGAACTTTAAGACAGACTGGCTACATGTAATCCTCAAACTGGGAGTTCACAAAAGCCACAACTCTGACAAGCACTATGGCATTGACTGCTCACCCCAAAAGTGGCAATTCGACAGCAAATGCACCCTCAGAAGCCTGCCAAGCACCAGGCTGCTTCTGACTCAGAATAAAAAATACAACCTACTGAGTCATCAGCATTACTTCCTTCTGCACAATTCATTTCCTGAAGAGTTTCCCATCTACTCTTGCTTTCCTGTAAGATCTAGCAATGACATGGCTGAAGATCAACATATGAAATTCCACACTGACAGAATAGCAAGAGGAAGAATGATTCTTCTCAGAGCATGTACAGCACATTCTATTCACCTATGCTTTATGGGAGTGGCAGGAGAAAAAGCAAGTCAATTTACAAACTAGGCCTGTTTTCCCAGTGTTGCTTTTCAGGTGAATCATCACATTGAGCTGATCACATTTTCTAATTTAAAAAGTTTAAACATGCAGAAAAATGTACTTTTTTCTCTCTTTATCTTATCGTGTACATCATCAGCACACTACCACCCTCTTCCACGAAAAATATTCTCCACCATGCCAACTATGAACATGCCCCAGGCTTATTTCTTAAGACACATTAAGCATTACCTCATACAGTGCGCTGAAAATACGTCCAATAACAACACAACATCTAAGAAAAATGCAGAAACCATTATTTGCTGCCAGTGAGGTTAGCAAGTAATTTTCGTCTTAGTCTGGAAAAAAAAAAAAAAAGGTGGTTTTTGCTTTACTATTTGATTTCCTGAAGCAGATTGCACCATTTAAACTTCATGTTTCTTTCAGCAGGCTTACAAGGGAGACTAGACTGGTCAAGTCAGTCAATTTTATTGTTTGTCACTGTCAACACCTAGATTTCAAATTCTTGTGGCAAACAACAGATAATAAAATCGAAGGTTCACTATCATTATTCATTAGAGCTGACAGCTTTCATGAAGTCGAGAAATGACGAAGATTATGCAGAACTCCAATGAGTAGGATTTCCCTTTGGCAAGCTAAAATCAAGCACTTATTCTGCAGTAACCACGTCTGTTTCAGATGCATTGTCCATTTGCACTTCACTCTTGGCATGCCTGAATCTCACATACTTATGCTTGAATTATTTTGGCCAGCTGCATCCACTAAGCCTACACCTGCACCCTAAAGCTTCTCCACCTATTGCACCAATACTGAATGGAGTTTCTTGCCATTACAGAATTCAGGTTTCATAAAGCTCCATGGCAGTAAGGAGAGCTGGTTGGGCAACATCTCAGAGAATCCTCACAGTTACTGCAACCATTTTATTCTGCCAAAGGGAAACCCTAATAATGGAAATTTTCATAGCTGACATCCTTTCTTGACATCCTTATGCTTTCTGACGTGACTCACAAGCAATGACCTTATGTGTGGGAGGTAAGAGTACTTGGAGACTACCTTCAAGAATGGCCATGGAACATCTCTGCGAACTCAAGCTTCAGACTGACATTTTTCAACCAAAGAGTAATGTGTAAATCTATAGCCTGATGCTGAGTCTCCTCCAGATTTCACAGATAGACACACTTCTCAGGGAAGCCACAGAGGCTGCCGGCATTCTGGTGGTGGCATGATCTCTAGCCTGAATTGGTAGATCTAATCTGGTTAGCTCATAACAAACTTAATGCAATTAGACACCCACTTAAATAGCCTCTGGCTAACTGTCTGGCTTTCTGTCCTATCTGTGAAACTGGCAAACAACACTGGGGAAACTGAAAACTTTGGCCCTATCCTGATTTTAGAATAGAATCATAGAATGATTTAAAAAGAGCTCTATGTATATCCAGAATATGCAATCTGGCTTCTTTGTGTCAGGGTCAGGTTCTGAAAAAAGAATAATCAAATAAGTAATATCTGGTGCAAAAGTGAAGATCAGACCATGGTATCTAAAAGCTCTAATGTGAGACATAAACATGACTCTGTGCTTATGGAATTCAGTGTCCTTACTCTGCCAGCATTTCCCTATCTCATGGGCAAAGTAAAAGAAAATGTACAAGTTTCATAAGTTTCTTGACAGTATCTGTTTTAGAGGTTACTATTACATTTGTCAGCATCCAACATGCTTCTCATCAGCTTCAATAATCATTTGTTAACCAGCTTGGCCAGGTGAACTAACTGTAGTATGTGCGGATATCCAAGGCTATATGAGACAGGGTTCTCTCTGTGTCATCTCTAGGACTTGCTTAGTATCTCCACATGAAGAATACAGTCCTGATATATTTGCTACTTGTCTTGCCAAAATGAGGGTTTCAGGAATTTGAACTGCTTTTGAAGCTAACAAAATGATGGCTTAGGGGTTCATGAGACACATTTGCCAAAGGCAGTCTCTCAAAAGAGATCTGTGGCCCACCAAGCTAAATACTGCTGGATGCCTCATGACCATGCTGGCTTGGACCTGCTTTGCATGAAGTAGGAACACCATAGCTCCCTTGGAGGCGTATTGTCATGGTTTAACCCCATCTGGCAACTAAGCTCCACACAACAGGTCACTCACTTCTCCACTGTGGGATGGAAGGAGAGAATCGGAAGGGTAAAAGTGAGAAAATCTGTGGATTGAGATAAAGACAGTTTAATAGTTAAAGAAAAAGCAGTGCATGCTTTGTAAAACAAAACAAGGAATTCATTCACCACTTGCCATTGGCAGACAAGAATTCAGCCATCTCCAGGAAAGCAGGGATCCATTACACGTAACAGTTACTTGGAAAGATGAATGCCATCACTCTGAATGTCCCTCCTTCCTTCTCCTTCCCCCAGCTTTATATGCTGAGTACGACACCATAAGGTATGGAATATCCCTTGGGTCAGTTGGTGTCAGCTGTCCTGGCAGCGTCCCCTCCCAGTTTCTTGTGCACCCCCAGCCCATTCACTGGTGCGGTAGTGTAAGAAGCAGAAAAGGCCTTGGCTCTCTGTAAGAACTCCTCAGCAGTAACTAAAACATCCTTGTGTTATCAACACTGTTTTCAGCACAAATTCAAAACATAGCTCCATACCAGCTACTATGAAGAAAATGAACTCTATGCCAGCCAAAACCAGCACACATAGTAATCATTTTTGTGTGCGTTTTTTTTCAGTTCAACATGTCTGATACGAGCGCTGCATTACAGCCAGTGAAACAGAGCTTTTTGAGGGTATGTGTTATGTGTTTTGCAATATGGCACATATTCACTTTTGGATAGTTGGGAGAACCTTAGAGGACCAAAGGAAGCATATTTGGTGAAGATACATCCATAATGACATCAACGAACTATCTCCAGAAATGGTTATCATCTCAGAAGAAATAAATTGGTTCAGTCCAGAAGAGATACTGAAAGTGAATTAACAAATATATGATATGACCAACTGGGGGAAAAAAAACAGAAGGTAAGTTACTTGACAGTGTAGGCATACCCATAGGGCGGCTATTCTGCAGATCCTCCTTGCCATTCCTTTCTTCACTAGAGTTGCTGCTCACCACGAGAAAGCTTCTTTTCTAAACTTCATGATCACTGCAGTGTTGATGGCCTAGCTGTGAATTTTTTATTGCAGGGCCACAGCAGCACTTCTTCATCCTTTTCTGAGGTCTTTTGATTGCCATCAAAAGCAGGAATTAGTTGAGTGAACTGGGAATATTTCACTGTCATGTTTACTAGATGATGAATGTTTCTTTCACAGAGAAGATAACCTCAGCAGGCTGAATTAGGTGCTCCTTTCAGCATTAAGACAAGGCTCATTACTGCAGCTGTATACTACAAGCTGCATATATTAGAAAAGGCAAGTGCAGCCGAAGAATAGCTATATGACCCAGCACTGCAGAGGATGCAAGTGCGAAAGTCTGCCTCAGGGTCAAAGTCTTCTGTTAGAAGTCCTAAGCGATGTGTTATCAATGTTCCTCTACCAAAAAACCTGTTCTAGGGGAAGGCTGACACTGCTGCTGAGACTATTTTTGCCTACAACTGTCCTTCCAAGTACAAGCCATGAGCTACCTTTGGAGAATTACATGAAGCCTCTCCCTTCCAGAGGCCAAGGAATGCAATCCACCCTTTCAGTCCCTTGAGGAAAAATTCTTTTTCCAACCACGATCAGGACATTGTGTGAAGGAGGACTTGGCTGCTTTTCTTGTGCCCTGAAACCTTCTTAATACAAGGCACACAGGTGCCTGGTCTGAGCCAAAGCTTACATCAAGACTCCTAAAAAGGACTGGATCTGTGGCAAGCTTTAAAACGGAACATGGACTACAGCATTTCTAAACAGAAAGGAAATGTTTGCAGCATTATTTTTAAGCTTCCTATGATCTTTCGGGGAAGGAATGGGAGATGAAATATAATTCTGGAACATGCCTCTCCTGAAGGACAAGAAGTGCTTCTGTGGACCATTGTTTTAGCAACATTGAAGGGCTAGAAAGGAAGTTCTTAAAATCAGAATACTTAGTTATAGAGCAATCCTCAGTACTGGAAAAAAACATTTCCTTAACCTAACATTGCAAAAACTGCTTTTGCTGATTTCAAAGTGATGAACAGAATGCTACACACTAACACTCTCTTTAACTAAACAAACACATAACTAAATATTTACTAAAAATATTATGGTTTGCTGCTGCTCAGAGAAGAGGATTCTGCCAAGGACTTCTATCTGGCAATCACAGAGCAATATACAAGACTCAAGGGAAAGTTGTTCACTTTTCTGGGGGACAGGCCTACTAGAATTAGAACATATATAGATCAGTGGCCATCTCCCCTATTAGCACTAAGGTTTATAGAATGCTTATAAGTTAACATGTTCTAAAAAAACCATGTTAAAAAAAAAAGGATACCATGTAGTTCTGTCACTGGGGAAAAAAGTATCCCAGGAATGTAAATGCAGTTAAATATGAAAATTTAACTTTACACTGAATTGGCTTCTGATGCACCTAATGGCACAGACTTCGTATTGGAGTACTAATGCTTCTTTTTAAATAAAATTAGACAGGAAAAAAAAAAAAAAGAAAAAAGAAAAAAAAAACTGATATTCAAATCACCTAAATTCATAATTTAGTGCTTCTGGTTGTTGGAGCAGAATCTATAAAGTTCTTTGTTTCTTACATGATGTGTGCAGAAGTTAGACACCTTGTAATTGAATATACAGCAGCCACCAATATGACAAACAGTATCTCAAACATTAAAAAAAGCATGGAGACAAGAGTATTCTAAGCAGGTTGGATGTTCCTTTGAAATTCCTCCATAGCCATAGACTCCACAGGCATCTGATTGTAGAAGAAACTTAAGCTCTTGCTTTGGATTAAGGTCCAGTGTTTGAGTTTAGGTGGACAGGATCATAACACAGAAGCCTTGTATAGCACTCTCTGAATCTGGCTTTCCTGTGAAAAAGACAGGATTAAGGCACCTAATTTATCTTTTTGGGATAAAGAATTAGCAATTTTTTCTTTAAGTGGATGACTAATAGTAACAATACACACAACATTTACAGTATTCATCGTTCTTCCAGTTCATGTATTCGTATTTATTATATATTCTTCATGTTCCTAACTGCTTTCTGTAACTACAGAACAAAGGATTCTTCCCATTGAAGAACACTTAATGAAGAGCAGAAATTATACAGATCTCTATAACTGTGAGCTAGGGAAACACTGTTCCCACAAAATTCACTAAATGAAGGCCACCTAATGAAGCTACTAGTAGAGGGGTCATAAAACTTTTTCATAAAATGACTGACTACATATTCCATGTCCATAATGCAGAGCAACAAAAGCATGAATGGGTTCAAAGTGGTGTTAGACAAACATGGCAGAAGAATTCATCAGAGACTGCTTAGTACACTGATTTGGATTCAACTCACAACTCATCTGATCATAAAAATACAGAAAGCTGTATTATGAATAGATACCCTACTCATTTACAGAAACTTATTCTAAGCAACTGCTCCTGGGTGGTGTCAAAGACAGAGTTATGGGGATATTTGTCTTATTTGGCCTAGTTTTTCTTACGATCTTAGCCCCCTGAGGAGACTGACAATGGATGTGGAAGGAAGGCTGTTGATATCATAGTCATACCACTGCATAAACAAAATATTTAGGATGGTTCCTTGTGTTACATCTTCTCTGCACTCTTTTAACAGCTTCTTGCACCCTACATACCTGCTTAATAACCTACAGAACTTCGAACTACTGAATGCTTATGACTGCGACTCCAGGCCTTTTTAGCAGTGAAACTGTCTCAATTGTGTCACTTGGTCACAATTAATTTGCCTTGTCACTACCTATTCCTGGGATGCTATCCTGTCAGTGGAGTGTATATATTATCACAGTCTCTTTCCCATAGAAGTTGTCTGCTGTCCCTATTTTGGTTGTTTCTACAACTATGTCAACTAGCTGGATTTTCTGGTTGATATATTTCTTTTGTTTTCCAACAAGTTTCCTACCAAGGAATGCACTACAAAATGAAAGAACTATGATATTAGCTTAAGACAGGGAAAATCTTCTAAGGGCAGAGGTATATCCAAGGCACCTCTTAACAAAACTCTGGATTCTAGCTTTAGGCTCCTTCTATGAGAATAATGTATGATAATATTTGATGTAGCTCAATCAGACATAGGTAAATGTGAACAATTTCTCTCACTGTTCATCTGCTTGCTGGTTCTGGGATAGACGTGAAAAGTCGAACCTTACATTTTATCTTTAAGTAGGATAGTGAGCGCCAAGCTCTGAGAGAAATTTTGTGTGGGCTTTTGGGAAGGATTGCTTTTTAATGAACATGTAAAACCTCATCTACTGCCAAATATGCTACAAACACAGAAGAGCAAATTAAAAATTCTGAAAGAAAACAGTATGAAATTTCTAACAAGTAGAATTAAAACTATGAGAAAGTCACGTGGGAATTTCCTGAGGGAATGTGGAGACATTGCTTCTGAGGAAGAAATGTTGCTCATAGTTAATGATGACAGAAGCAGCTGATCACAGTACTAGGCTGGAGGTACAATTATATTTACTGTTTGTGTAACTACAGACAGTATGCTCTATACATACATATGCTTTCTTGTCTTCATTCCGCAATCTTGCATTGATTGAATGCAGCTGACAGAAAAGGTTGCTTGGTAGAAATACTGCGATTAATTATTTTCTCTAGCCTTTGTATTTCTTAGATATTTTTTAAACGTTATTTGAATATACATTGCAAAAATGTGCTTCCTTTTCTTATAAAAATTGCTGATAGAAAACACATTTTTTCTAGCTGTATGTGAAATGGGAAAAAAATAAAAGAGGGAGAGAGAAAAAGTTCTATTATATATTATATTGTATATATATATATAGGCTGTGCACAGCTTAAAACTTTCATTTCTAGTGAATACCACTGACACCCTAATCCAGCCATAGTTTTTAAAGTGAGCTCGTGCTTATGGAATTATAAAGCAAATAATAAATAGCCAACGTTAAAATAAATTAAAATATATAAGTGGATGCACAGGTCTAAATCCATCAGAGCTGAGCAGAGCTTGCTGTAAGCTATGGAGACAAGGATGGAGCTCAAGAGCTTGGTCTTAAATTTCTCGCTCCCCTTCACAACTACTCATTCATTCAATAGTTAGCGATAGCACATGGAGATGTCATGTGCTACCAGAGCAAATTTCTCTGATGTCAATAAAAATTGCAGTGTAATGTAAATAATACCTTATCTGTGTTACTAATTGAGAGCCAAATTGAGACCTGAGAGATAGCAAATGGATTGGGAAATACAGGACTGTTCGATGACAGCAAAAGTGACAGAATTTGGACCTTGGAGCAAGATTCTTCAAGTAAAGACCTTGAGGCCAAATGCAGCTTGTGATTCCCAGCCAAAGCTCCAGACAAATGAGTCTGCCTGGGGAGCAGCCTCAAATCCAGACCAGGTGAGTGATAAGAGGATAAGAGCCCTAGGATCTTACTCACACATACGCATGGGGCAGGGAGAAGTAGCTGCAAGAAGCAGCTGCAAGGGCACAAGCACATCTCACTCCTCCCATTCACGTGCTTCTGAGCATACTCCTACTTGGGTTTTGATCTACCGCTTTTTTTTTTTGTCTCCTTTCAAAAAGGAGTATACTTTTTGTTGTTGTTGTTGTTGTTGTTCCCGACTACTCTGTTCTCAGTGGAATCTTGAAAGTAAATTCCTTGAAGATGTTCCAAAATCCTTCACCCTATTTTTTTAAAAGAAACCAAAATTTGGCCCCTAAAGTACACGAGTGAAGTTAATTCTCTATGCATCTAGTTTTTATGCTTCCTCTTTTCTTAAGCTGGTCCATCCAAAGAAGTGCTCTGGCTTGAATTCTAAAATTGTCATAAAATTTTGCACATAAATAAATTCTTTAGACACAGTTCCATGTTTGTCAGTTGGTGAATATGTTTTAATGATTGTTATAAAAAGTAGAAACACAGGACTAGAACAGTTGATAGGGTAAGTGTACATGGTACATTTACATAATGTACCTTTTAATAACTTGAATAAGATTATCTGCAATGCCTGTTTACCTATGATAAAGCACAATGGCACATTTATACAATCTGCTAGTGAACTTATTCACCAGACTTTTCACAGTCACACTGCTTGAATCTTAGCTCAACTCGTGGACCTGTCCTTAAGAATGTCCCTTCACGCAGTCTCTGTGATTAGTCTGCTGTAAAAAGGACTCATACTAGGCAGCATTTCTGCAAGCCAGCCAGCGTCACTTGGCCTCCAGGTGAGGGGATCGTCCCTTTCTTTCTTTTAGACAGCATCGTTTCATACACACAACACAGATGCTTACACATGAGATTAACACATTTATTTTTCACCTGGCATTACACACATCTTTATTTCAACCTGGTAATTATGGCATTAGGTTGATAGGAAGACAGATGGGTGTCAGCACAGCAGTCATATCTTGTGTGCCTTTCCCTGAAGTTGTCCCTTAAGTGTTGAGACATAAGAAGCATAAAGCCAAAGAGAAACCTGACCACCTGGCAACCTCTGCTGGGTTAACCCGTGTGGCATGATTTTGACACTTATCAATACAGAAGATGAAGTGAAAGAAATTAAGTTATATCCCGTAATATGACCCTTAATATGTCCCTTAGAAGATGTATGGCAAGGGAGTTCCCTCAGAGAACGCCTTGGGTGATGGGACTCCTAACTTTAATATCTTAGTTTAGCGCCTAAACTTGTGAATAAAAGCCAAAGCCCTACTGCTGTCCTTGCAGTCAAAGCCCATGCTGCATAATGCACCATCCAATATTATTCCAGTAACAAGCTTATGTTGCATATTCTTGCATGGCCCAAAGCTTTATTATTCTAGCTGTCATCTTCTTAAAAAAAAAAATATATATATATATCTTCTAGTATATTTTTTATGCTACAGTTTCATGATTCATTCCAACTTTGCTTTGGCACAACATTTTTCCACCCACATAGAAAAGCATGCCAAGCCTCCAAGGTTTTGCAATATTCTTTTGTAGTATTACTTTTATCAGGCAATCAAGTAAATATTAATAAAACTTCTTTTTTTTTTTTTAAGGAAAAGCAACTTTTGCTGCCAACTGCACAACTTTCCATGTTATACTATGAGGTATCAAGGTGTATCTTCTTTGAAAAATTCAACTTTTATATTTCTAAACATTTGTAGCTTTAAACTGCTTGTGGGTATGAACTTAATATCACAGGTATTTTTACTTTTTTTTACATATAGTTGGTGTTGATCAGGACTCAAAGTCTGTTAATTTTATTCATGTGAGTATTCCCATTTGACTCAGAGTAGTAAAACCAAGGTAGCTTTATGAGCACAGTTATGTGCTCTGGTGCAAACACAGTTATGTTGGCATGTGTGTTTTAATGTTATTAAAGCTTATTCTAGATCCTGAATGGGCATAACCTACAGCAGTTTCAGTACTTCCAAAACTGTGATAGTGCGTTTAGATTGACATATTTTACTAGTTTAACAATATAATTAAACCAGACAAACTTTCAGGTCTAAATCTGATGTCAGAGCGTAAGAATCTGCCTCATATACCCTTCAAATGATGGGTTTTGGATGATTATTTTGAAGATGGGTGAACACATAGATACATAAGAGATACTGTCCAGTTTCACAATCTTTTCATATGATTAATCACTTTTGCCTGCTCACGTAGGTGAGTAAGTATTGTGGCACTTCAAGTGAATGCAATCCAAAGTAAAAGTTGCAGAACAGAACCTATAAAATACATAATATAGCAGATAAGCTTTCCAGTCATGCTGTGAAATAAGATTGTTTATTATTTCCTGTCATATCACTGCATGGTAATTTTCAGTTCATGATCCGATGGTTCCTGCCCAGCATCCTTTCCAAGCTTTTTAATCCACAGCTACAGGAATATAGCTACCACACTTAACCCATGACTACAGGCTACATAGAAATCTTGTTCCCAGTCATTAACAAACTAGATGAGACACATGTTCCTTATATTAGTTAACAAACACACACATACACACTCACAAAAAAAAAAAGGAAGCTATTTCAGGTTAGCTGGAAGGAATTTATTGTAAAACTTTCAGTTCAAACCCCAAACCCTAAAATCCATTATTTGCACATTTCTATTTCCAGTACACGTAAATATGCCATTCGTGTTCATTAATAGTACCACAACCCACCTCTGTCCTTTCTTTCCTATGAATAGGGCTATTCTTCACACTGCCAGCACTTGTTTACCACTTCCACTGCATTCATTATGAGATACTAGGGGAGAATCCAGCTTGCTTGAATTTAACCTATGCAATGCAGGTGTCTATATCTGAGCTTGTCCAAATTCCCATCAGGGTCAATGAAAAGCTCAGATGCAGTTCAGACTCCTAAACATAGATGTCTTACTGATGTGTTAGATGCTGTGTGTTGCTACCCTTAGGCTGCTCCAGAAAAGCACAGGTCACCCTTAGGTCTTGTGTCTTATCTGCAAGTTTCCTGCAGATATCTCATATTCTTGATGGCATCTCAAATGGCACTGGAAGACTGCGCTTAGGCAACCTTCAAACTCTCTATTAACTTTAATCGGAACTTAACACCTAACTGAGGTGCGGATATCTACACTGCAGACACCATAAATTAGGCTGAGCTGAATCCTGCACACTCACACTTGAGGGGAACAGACACTCATCTGTTTTGGGGCTTGTGGAGGCTCCTCTGACTAACCTATTCTGACTTATTTAGGACTATTAGGAATTCAGACATCCTTCTCATGAGATGTTTTTTTCTTTGCAGTTATACTTCAAATCCTTACACACACACTCAAGAATCCCCCAGCATTTGTAGACAGAAAGTAATTTACATCTTTTGTACAGCCATTTACATCAATGTAATCCATTACAGTCTGGCATAACAAAACAACCAACAAAACACAAAGTCAGGACGATCATCTGCACACACAGTGCTAACTCTGCCCCAAAGAAATAAGCCCCAAGGAAATAAGTTCATGTGTCTGTAGGAAGCTTTTCTAAAAAGAAACATACTTTTTTTCAGGACCCTTCAATATTCTTGTTGCATTTTTAATTCTGAACACCAGCAAAAGGAAACCAAGGCATAAATTAAAAAAAGAATGAGGTGCTATAGAGAAAACCACAATCAGCACCATCTGTAGCCTAATTATGTTCAACAGCTCATAGGAGAAAACTCACCTACAAGTGACCAAAATAAATGGACATTCCTAAAGGCTCTCAGAGCTCCAACAACAAAACATCTTTCTAGGACAGCAGACAAAATTTTAAAGGGCACTGTCCCACTCATATTACACACAAACGGAAGAGCTGTAAATTGCAATGAGGTGGTTCTGGACCATTTATTGACTCTTCTGAGAGCTCTGCAGTAAGTCTGTCAAAACCTGAGGTGTCCAAGGCTACATCTGCATTAGCAAATACAGAGCAATGGGAACAGTTGCTGAAGGAACAATGTGTATACTGCACGCATTTCAGGGGTTTGACATCAGACTAGTTCTAGTTCGGTCCTGTTGACTAAATTTCCATTAGCAAGTGTTAGGCAGTCTTCTGGAGCCTTAGTGTCATCCAAAAGGAATCCAGCTTGCATGCTTTTAGAGGCTTCATGATGCAAATCAAAGCTTCACCAGCCAGCAGGTCGAGGGAGGTTATGCTGTGACTCTATTCACTCTGGTGAGACCCACTTGGCATACTGCATCCAGCTCTGGAGTCCTCAGCACAGGAAAGACATGGACCTATTGGAGAGGGTCCAGAGGAGGGCCACAAAAATGATCAGGGGAGGGAACATGTCTTCTATGAGAAAAGGCTGAGAGAGCTGGGGTTGTTCAGTCTGGGGAAGTGAAGGCTCCACGGAGACTTTCTTGCAGCCGTTCAGTTCTTAAAGGGCGCTTGTAAGAAAGATGGGGACAGACTTTTTAGTGGGGCTTATTGTGATAGGACAAGGGGTAATGGCTTAAAAGAGAGGAGACTCAGACTAGATGTAAGGAAGAAATTTTTTATGATGAAGGTGATGAAACATTAGAACAGGTTGCCCGGAGATGTTGCTGAGGCCTCATCCCTGGTACCATTCAAGGTCAGGAGCTTTGAGCAGTATGATCTAGTTGAAGATGTCCCTGATCATTTCAGAAGGATTGGGCTAGGTGAGTTTTTAAGGTCACTTCCAGCCTATACCGTTCTATGATTTTATGACTCTATACTTGGTAAGGGCAGTCAGGACATTCCCTTCAAAGTCACACTCTCAAACTAAACTAAAACACTAATAAAGACCTGTCCTTAAACATTTCCTTCTCCTGTCTTCTGATTTTGGTGGTTTGTTCTGGTTGTAGTTCCTGGGACACCATTGTACACTGTATACATCCATTAATTTCCAGAGGTATTTCTGTCCTTTAACAGGAGTATTCATTGGGATGAAAAAAAAAAATAGAGCTCTGGGCAGATGCAGGTAGCAGTGTCTTTATATGATATGACTGTAGTTGCCCAAGTCTATTTTCCAAATTACAGATGTACATCAAAGAAGTTATCATAATTAACATTCTTCATGAGAAGTT
>JANHGB010054899.1:0-27557 GCA_026283785.1 Coracopsis vasa
TCTCATGAGAATTCATTCTCGTCCACAGAATTAGCATTAGTGACTTAGGATAAAGTGTAACTTAAGTCTGCATCATGCTCACCAACGACGTAAAGCAGTGAGTTACTAAGCATGAGCTGGGTCTTTTGGTAAAGCTGGGTGCTTGCAAACAATACATATTACAGTAAAAACAAATAGGAAGCTGGATGGCCAGGATCCAAGAATGCCAGTTTACAGGGTGGGGACTGCCATCTTCAGAAGAAGCTATTCTAAGGTGGGGGAAACCCCTTGCTTTGTTACACTGAGTAACAACTCAGTGCTCTCAACATAACACTGCCTTCAAAAAAGGAAATGTGAGCTGCAGATTTGTAAATGAAGTGACATTACCTCTTCCTTTGGCACTTTGTTACTCCTATAGTCTGACTGGCTCTACTACAGGCTCAATTCATTAGTTTATGAACAGGAATGTTAAGCAATGACTTGATCATTGTCCAGAAGAACCACAAAGGGAACAGGAATTTGGCAGCAGAGGATTCTCCACTATGACAAAGGTATAATTACATCTACGGGCTAGAGGTCAAAGCTGAGCAGCTTCAGATTAGAATAAGTTGATTATTTTTACTATTAACAAATGAAACATCGCAGTAAGTTCACCAGAAGCTTTACAACTGTATTGAAGGTTTTCCTGGGAAATGAGATATGGCCAAGGTCAAGCAGAAAACCACTTACAAAATCTTATGGCCTTCATTATGAGACACCAGATGATCCCAACAGTTCCCTTCTGACCTGACTGCAAGTTATAAGGTCTCATTAAAACCTAAGCCAAACATATGCATTTAAAGCCCCAACTAACAACTGCTGTAACACACATAACCTGAATAACCCCCCTATACTGGGAATTCGAACCACACTTCTGGTTAGAACCACCACCACAGAGCAAAACTCCTACTAAACAGACTGGGAAACATATTTAACTTACACTGATTTTACATTCAGCTTTACTCAGTCAAGGGGACTAGAAGCCACCAAAGAAACTTCTCTGCTTTCCAAGCTAAACTGGAGCAGAAGATGTCAGCCTTGTGAAGAGGAGACAGAGGTATCACATGATTCCTTGCAACACCTTGTAGGCACCTGGCATTACACTGCAAGGACATAACCATCTCAAAGGTATTCCAGAGAGGCTGGTTCCAAATGGAGCCAGAGCTGGGAGTAGTAATTATTACTCCTCTCTATCATTTAAACACTTGAGAGCAAGCGATTCTCGCTTGCATCTTTCCAGGGTTACAACTGCAGTAAGGAGCCAGATTGCTGGAACCTGTGGTAGCTCACACTGTTTCTTAGGAGATACATCCAAATCAGTCCTGGATGACACCGAGACTGCAGGTTCGCTGTCTGGAGGACTGCAAGGTCTGCAGTGTTTGCACTTTCACAGTGTCTGCTGTGTCAAATACACTTTGGTTTAAGGGTAAAAGAGATTTGTCCAAGTGCCAAAGCTGCACAACAATGAAACATCGAAGTCAAGCTGCATTTTGGCTTCTTGTATGCCCTTACTGGGCAGGAGGTACAAACAAAAGGCAAGGCACAGTGTTTCTGTTCTCTTTGCAACAGACTTCAAACAGACACAAAACGTGTCTGAAGTTTTAAAGCAAATAATGACTTAATAAAGATTCCACAGCAGGAATGCAACTGCTCTTGCAGGTGACAAAATGCAGGGCCCTTTGCAAGGTGTAATGTCTGTGTAGTGCCCAAACACAATGAACAGGGAATCACTTTTACACACTCGCCCGCCTGACAACAAACTACCACAGCATGCTTTGAAATCCCTCTTCAAGAGCCTTACCAGGGAAAAGTGTAATTTTCACAGCACTGACAAGCCCTCACAGAACTTGGCCCTGCCTGAGCCATATCAAGGGCTCCTGACTGCCTCAGGAGACAGCAGCAATGCTGCCTTCCAGCCTCCCACACAGCAGAGAGCTCGTCCTGTCAGTCAAACCTGCACTCAGTCACAGAGCCCCTCTACTTCCCTGCCTCCACTTCATTTCTGCCTATTTTACTGAACTAATCAGCTCTCTCATGTGTCCGGGGCTCACCCATGCTTTAGAGAGCTCCTGCTTCCTCTAACAAGCCTGTCCACTCTTCCCAAGCTCTAATATTTCCCTTTTTCCTTGAACAGACTGGTTTGAATGCTGTTTAACCATTCCAAGCTGAAGCCCCTGATGGGCACCCACAGGCAAGCAGATCTCCCACTTAGTTTTCCTGTCACACTGCAGCAGGGAGACCTGCTCCTTCAAAAGGCTGGGGTGATGTCTGCATGCTGCTGGCACACGTGCAGGGGATCAAGTGAGCAGCAGGCTGGGAGATCTTTGGCAGAGGTCTGTGGTCCGTATTTGCCATGTCTGCATCACAAACACACGGTTGTGGCTGCACTGAGACTGAGAAACAAACCCTGGCTACTACAATTCGCAAGCTCTATTTACTTAAACACACACTCAAATGCACAGATGGCTTTTCAAAACTGGTATGACCCCAATGTAGATGATTAGAAGAAGGAAGCAGAGAAGGCACAGGCAACAACCACAATTAGAGAGCCAGCACAATTACAGAATACATGCCATGCTCTTCAGGAATGAGGAAATCAAAACAGCCTCCTGAAGAGTCACCTAAGAGCTGAAACCACTGCAAACAAAGGAGAAACAAGCCAGTAGGAGAGACAGAAAGACCAGACTGAAAAGGAAGGTTAGGAAATGGCAATACTCTTCCTATTCATGGGTCATGCCACATCTCTGGGAAGTGGGAAGAGAGCGGGAGAAAAAAAATCTTCTCACCTGCAGGTTAACTAGAGAGGCCAGTCCACCCCAAAGAATCCCACCAGGCTTCCACTGGGATTAACCAGCCCATCCAGTGGGGCCAACCTCTAGGAGAGCATCCTCACAGAGCACACTGCAGACTGCTGTGCTTCAGATGGTCACAGAGAAGGGAGTGCAAAGGCACAAAAGGAGGGATGCGGAGGGGCAGGAGGAGAGGGCAGCCCAGCCAGGCTGAGAGGAAGCCCAGCTGAATGGGGAAAGGCAAGCGGGATGTGAATGAGCAAGAGGTGATGAATGGTGGGGAGGGCATGGCAGTTTTACACAGGGCAGAGAGCAAAGGCAGACCTGAATGGGGAAGACTGAAAGATGCCGCTTGAATGGAGGGGGAGAGAGGGAGGAGAAATTAGGCAAAGAGAGAGCTGAGCAGCACAAAGTGAAACAGTGCAGGCAGAATAGCTTCCCACATGGACTTGACAAGGCCTTAGAGAGAAAGACAAGTAACACAGCGTGAACTTTAATCCGGGAGCAGAAAAGCTGCCTGGAGCAGACAGTGTTACCATCGTCTGCCCCTTATAATCCCTCAACTATCAGGCACCTTCTTTGCTCCCAGTCAGCAAATTCTCATGAACCCAGAGCAAATCCAACAGCAGCCACCAAGGGCCAGACCACCCCAGCAAAGGGAGTTGTAGCAAAACTGAGCTAGTGACATGGAAACACCAAGATAATGGCAAGCAGCAGCCCAGGATATGCAAGTGTAACACTGCCCTAAAGATGGGACAAGATACAGTGGGTATGTATGACAGAAATAGCAGTTATTATTGGTGTTATTTGCAAGCCTTTCCTCCCATTTCTAAAGACAGGATGAACTTCTTACAAAACAAATCTTTTCCAAGCAAAAATGTGGAGATTTCAGTCATGCCAAGGCTTTCTTGACAATTTGCCTTAATTTTGAACATTGACGATTTAGAAGAAGTTCCCTCAGATTCTACAAGGCCAAAACACCGGACATTACCATTTTCAAAATGCTTCAGTAGATAATTATCATTTATGTTCATGTTCAGATGGTTCAGCTCAAGTCAAATATTTTGCTCAAGGAGAAACAAAAAGCATTTTTCCCAATCTTTTGGGGAACTGCAAACAAAACCATACATGTCATTATCCACCCACCTCCACCCTGCTCACAGCTGGGGCATATAAAGCATTTAGAAAGGACACATCATACTACCCAGTGACAGAGCTGAAAACTGAATACTCTCCCATCGCTTTTGGATGCACAGGTTTAGACAGGCCAAGGTATCCGTCATCTTCCTAGATCCATCAGTCACCCCCTACATGATCCTGTGCCAATCCTATTTTCCCAACTGCAAACCGAAAAGGTCCAGTGACTCACTCCAAAAGGGATAATATAAGGCCTTAAATCATAGCCCTTTAGTTCATATTTGTCAGGAGCAACTATTTAAAAGCTAATTGTGTCTGGAGTCATGTTTTGCTTGCTCATAAATAGACCCCACAGTCTTACAGGCTAAAATGAGAGGTCACAGAAAGCCAGTAGAAGGTAGGACACAGCCCTCAAAAACAAACACCATGGAAAGGGAAACAAATTTAAATCTAAGACTTGACCCTACTTTGCTTTTTCAACACGTCAGGGAAGTCAAACATATAAGCTGGCTTCTAAAATGTTGCTAGAGGAACTACGAGGGGCCCATCTGTACCTCAGCCTGAGACTGTTCTGCTCCCTTAATTTTGGATGTTTCTTGCAGCAAGCAAAAACAACAAATCAATGCAGTTAATTTCAGGCAAAAAACATGAGTGTCCTGGAGTCAGAGCACAAGCAGCAAATCATGTGAGAAAAGACATGAGGATTTCTCCCCTTTACTCCTCCCCCCTCAGAAAAATCGCAAAGGAATTCCTGAGAAATCTGGGGCAGATCATCAATCCCCCTCAGAGAGGTTCAAAAATATAGGACAGGGATTTGGGATCAGGTCATTAGCAATCAGGTTTCTAGAACATAGTGCTTTTTTTAAATGATAATTCGTTCTCTTTATGATTCACAGTGGTACCACCTCACAGAGAGTCCCACTTTAGGAACTAGGAGAGGCAAAATAATTCACCCAAGGATGCAAGGGGCCTAAAATACTGCTGTAGTTGAGATGAGCTGCCTGTGCTCCAGCCACCACCATGAAGCACTACATATTGCCACCTAGTAACTTACTAGTAAGAACTGTTAACTGCCAAATATTAGAGTGGAGATTTTTAACCAGGGTTTAAGATAAGACAAAGGTCAAAGCGCCTCCAAGAAGTACACCAAGCTTGGTGATACTCACAAACAAGAAAAGATGTCCAAGTGTGAGAGTCTTTCCTAGAAGCAGTAGGGAGCTGAAGAGATGAATGTGCCTTTGTGCAGACATGCACAGATACACAGCATCAGCAAAGGGACCATAAGGGTCTGCCAGAGCAGACAAGCGTTAATGTCGCAACTTCCCAGGCCAGTTGAGCCCATGAAGAACCATTAGTGCAAAGAGAATACTGTCTTGCTTTTCCATCTGCCTGGGTACAAGCAGATGATGTTACATATGGCGCTGGGGGGAAGGGAAATAGAGTATGAATAATTCTCAATCCAGTGAAAGGAGTGCAAGCTCTGCAGCTGCTGCAGGGTGAGCACACCCTAACAACACCAGCTATTGCTTTGGGTCAAGAGATCATACCATTTCAGCCTGCTTCCTGACTTGTGCTTCATTCCAGCTGCTTTTCTCTGCCTTTAGTGCCTGCCTGCAGGAACAGCTATCTCTCTGGAAGAAATTCAAACACAAGGAGAGGTTACATGTGCCTGAGGAAAGTGACAACACAAGGCAGGTCAATGCTTAATCTAAAAGCATTCAAGCAGGGTCAACACCTACTAAAAATAAAGACATAAATGCACACATACACACAATACAGAAGAAGGATTTATTCCGATGGGACAGCAGGAGCTCAGGCATGCTTGGGCTTTCTTGAACCTGCATCTCTAGGAAACTGGCAGTTCTTACAACTGAATCAGACAGACTTGTGCTGCCAGTGCTGGAAGCTGACAAGTCATCCTTCTTCCAGGACGGGCTCCTGGAGCACCCATGCTGTTAGGAGCCAAAACTGTCACACCCCCCATCCCACACCCAGCATGGGAACTCTCATTCTTTCCTGCTCCCCAAATCTATGTGTCCCCTACCAGGCAGCCAAGGCAAACCCACTGCCACAGGCTGCTCAATCTTCTTATGCAAATGAACTCAGGGTAATTGGGACAGTTACAATGAGTTCCTGACAATGTTTGTCTTTATGCACACCAGTAGTAAATATAGACTGAGCTGCTTACTAAGGATGGGGGGTAAGGGGAGAGCTGCACTAAGGGACAGCAGGAAGAAAGCACTGTTTAAATGCAAGAACACTCTCAGAGGTGTGGAGCTGATGGGCAAAGAGGAACCAGATGCTACAAACATAAGTCTCACAAACATTCAGGGAAGCACAGCCATGAGCACATCTGTGGAGCTGTCCTCCTGCATTACAACCTTCATTCCAGGGACAGAAAACTTCCACAGCATTCATTCAGGTAAGGGTACCAGCCCACAGGATTCAGCCACCAGGGCAAAGACTGGACACGGCACAAACACCCCATGCAGAGCCATTGGTGACAGTGTCCAGGCTGCCAACATGCAGTGGCTGGCTGTGGCTCAGTCACTCTTGCACTGACAGCTCTGCTTCTTGGTTATCTCAGCACGCTTCAGCCCATGAACCTCATATATATGCTCTACTTTTGTTGTAGCCCATGCAGCAGCAGTGGAAGAAACCTAAACAAAAAGCAATGGCCCCCTGAAATCCTGCCATGCAAACAAGACTCTTCCCACCCATGGCCACAAGGATTGAATGGAGAGGGACCAACACCCCCCGCCCAGCCCTGCCTGGTGGTCTTTTTGTCTCGTGACCTTCCCCGCACAAACACAACCCCACAATAATCAGACAGGCGATACAATGCGCCAGCGCCGGCTTTCCCAGCCCTTCAAGGCAAGCTGGGGAGGGAAGGGGGGAGAGCTGGGGAGAGCTGAAAGGAGCTGGGGGTGATGAACAGATAGGATGGGCAAGGAAATACCAAGCAGTGTTTTAATTTTGACCTTTACAGTCGCATAAGCCAGGATAAAAATAAGTTTTAATGAAAGAAACAAAAGAAATGTTATCTCAAATGGCTTAAAGGGACATGGGAATACCAGCCACTGGGATTCTCATACCTAAATAAATAAATAAATAAAGCCAACAATGCTTCTAAACCCTGTGGACATCTTTTAACATCCCCTCCAAGAGGCCCCCAAAACTGAGCCCTTTGGTGCAAACTCTGCTGGCTTTACTGGGCTATCCTTGAGACTTAAAGTCTGAGATGGATTAAATATAAAGGTTTTCCTTTAGTCTGAGAGAACAGCTGTAGCTGAAGCACCACCACACATGGAAGAGTGTGCTATAGATTCAAAGCACAGCAAGTTTCTGCCAGTCTGTCCTAACTATGGAACAAGAGAGTCATGACCTGTGCTACTGACAGCAAGGAATAAATGTGCCTCCAGGCCCCAGACTGTTCTCACAAGGTAACAAATGCCTTTTGGTTACTGCAGGACACATCACCTTTGGGAAAGAGCAACGAGGGTCCCCCAGGACTTAGTTGCAGATCAGCAGACCAGCAAAGCAAGGGGAAACTCCTACCTTCTGAAATGCCAAGGGATTCTTCCCTGCTCCCCATGCATATACAGGAAAGAATACACACTCCACAGGAAAGCAAACCAAATAAAGCTGAAAGAAATACCACCTCTCAGGGCCTGGGTTCAGTGAGCTTGCCAGGGCCCTCAGCTATGTTTTGGGGCACTGGAAATATACACTAAGTACCTTTACAAGGAAGGAGGCTGCGCTTTTGCCAAAATCTAAGGTCTGAATGCCATGACATCCTGGCAGCTGAGGCAGTAACAGGAAGCAGAGCTACAGGAAAGCATTTGCGTGATTTACAGACACGTTAGCCACCTAGGGAGCATGATACAGCAAGAAACAACATCTCAACTTCTCCTGCCAGCACTCCCCTAATGCTGTTCTCATCATCCACATCCTCCATTAACACACTGTGACTGCACAGTGGAAAGCACCTGATTAGCCAGGGATGAAACCAGCTGATGGAGAGACAGAAAGTCCTGACAAAGGTCTTGTGCAGCAGCTGGGTGCAGGAAGCCTCTCCCAACCCCAGCATGCAGTGCATCAGGCCACATCTGGCCAGCAGGTCCCAGTGAGGGGGCATGGACATTCAACTGACTCTTGCCTATGTCCTGAAATGAACTGGAGTAACTGGAAGAGCAGCAGCACTGAGCCCAAACACAACTGGCAAACTTCCCACAACAAGGATACTGTCTCCTGTCAATCCAATCCAGTCTTAATCCTCTGTGGAAAGGTCCCATCAGCACTGTGCTAAGAGGCAATCTTTCAACCAGATGTTAACAATAGTGAAGATGACAGAGGGACCGATGGAGAACAGATAGAACCAGGCTGTGCTCATCACAGAGTGACTTAGAGGAGCAGGACAGGAGATACACAGGCAAGATGTTTTGCCTTGCTCAGCCTGGCTGCAAGGTGCTACACATAAGTATGCATGGGACAGCGAATCTATTGCACCTGCAGGCAGATGTAAGCCAGTGAGTGTCTCACTGCAAAGGAAGTAGCTGTGGCCAAGCTGTGGAGCTGCTTTGAGCTCTGCAGGATTTCTGTCCCATGTAGGATAGGCACAAACTTGCTGCTGGTTTGAGGATTTGCCCCCTGAGTCTGGATATTTCCCCAGCATGGAGAGGAAACCAGTGTCTTGCCTTAACTCATTCTACAAAGATTTCAGCAGAATTCCTCTTCAGAAAAGAGATTACTCAGGCAACAGCAGGATCTTCAGCGCAGTTATCATGTGAGCTAGCAAAATAACTGTGTGACTGGAAGCTGGCCATCAGCCTCTTCACCCGTCCGCTGAGGGAGGGAACACAGTCAAAAAGCAAATGTCCAACTCCCATGGCCACCACACTCTTAACATTTCTATACTAGAAAACCTCACTGCATAGATGAATGTTTGTTGTATCAAGTAGGGAAGTAAAACAGACTGGGTTGCTTAGCTGACATCAATTCCTGTCCAATTACAAAAAATAATTAATTTTATTTTACATTAGTCTTTATTATGGCAATGAAAATTATATGGCCATTCTAACTGACTGGTGTTGCTCTTCCCAGGCCTTGTGGACCTGGTCTCAGACAAGCTGAAGTGATAATCCCTCCTACACCAAGGAAACAGGGCAGTCCAGATAACTTCAATCTGTGGTGAGGGGCTGAAGAGGAAAGGGGGAATTTCTTGAGGTCTTTTTAAGCCCTACACAACTTCCCATTCCTTCACCCCTGAGCCACATGAGCTGCTGTGTGCAGAGCTGTGTGCTGCACTGAGCCCAAGCAAAGAATCCCAGAGCTCTCTGACAGGGAGCTGGTGGTTGCAGTGGCCTGGCCAAAGTATCCACAGTGCAGTGCTGCCTTCCACAGCCCCAGAGAGTGACTGATACCCAAAGATGCCAAATACCTTCAGCTGCCACTGAATTCACTGACATGAGATTTCCAAGAACCCTGGATATTATTTGAGACCAAGCCTCCAGAAGAAAAGCAGCTGCTTTGCTTGCATACTTTGCCTGATGCCTTTCAAGCAAAGAAAGAAAATAAAATAAACCACAGAAACCTCAAGGCAAAAGATCATTTGAGCCTTGATATTCCTTTCTACTTGGCACAACTTTATGGTGTGTATCACAATATTCTCCCTGCATATTTGCTAGTGCCTCTTCAGCCAGGCTTGCATAAGTGATGAAGAGCTGAGGTACTTGTCTCACAGAGCTAAAGAGAAAAGCAAGAAACGTTCTCACAGAGCAGCCTCTCGGTATCTGAGAGGTCATCACAACCTCATGTGCTTGAAAACATGACATTTCCCACACGAACGTTCTCCCATGGAAGGGGTGCATGTTTTGTGAGCTTCCTTTAATAAAACTCTAAGCAAAAGAACTGGAATATGCCCATGTCTTCATGCTTAAAGAAATACCATAAGACTGGGAGAAGTCCTTACCCCTCTGCAATCAGTAATGAAATTAGCCCAAAGGGTCCCAAAGGAAGCAAATGAGGCCTCTTCAGAGGGGCCATGATTTCATCTCATGTTTAAAACCCCACAGTGGCAGTTCTGTACTCATTTTAATGACCCACCAAATCCTTTTAGTCCTCTACATCCCTCTATGAAAGCCTCATAATGAAAAATTATCTACTAAAACTTGGGTTTTCCTGAAAAATAATATCTGGACAGATCTCCAAAGACAGATATTCCTGTGGACACAGTAAATTTGGACTGCAATGCTTTGTTTTCAGATATCATTGCAGTTCACATTTTCACAGCTTCCTTGGAATAACATTTGATATGGAAAAAGTGTAAGTGATACTCACAGACAAAAGAGTAGCCAACTCTCTGGAACCACAGGGCCTCGCTATTTGTATTGCTTTTGTAATAAATACAGCCTGAGCCACAGCATTCCAAGTAAGAGATCCTGAGGCAACTTCAGCATTCAAGCAAACCTTGCCATGCAATGTTAAATGCATTCATTTTTTATGAGCATCAAATTCCACCTATTAGCAGATCAGCCATGCTCTGCAGCTACCAATTCACATACCCAGCCTGCAAGCTGCTGAGAGCAAATGGCCACAAGATACAGGAATACATTCCAGCTGAAAAAGGAAACTAACATCCATCATAATTCAACTTAATGGTCACATTTTCTTTACAAGCAGCAGCAGAGTCCATGCCTGACAACCACACACCTCAGATGCAACAAAACACTGAGCCCTCTACTTCGAGACTGGAACTGTGATGCACGCAGTGTTCACCATGTGAATCACATTCAAGTCCTGTGCAAAGAGGAAATTCCTTGGAATTACTTTTTCACCAAGTCACTAAACCCCACACTATTGTACATGGACTAAATTCAAAGGCCTGATCCTCACTGTGGAAAGCAGCTTATCTGAACACAGTTTATGTGAACATACATCAAAACCCTTGAACAGTTTCTCAGCCCTTTTGCCAAGCAAGGCCATATTACCAGCTTTAATGTAACAGCACTTTTGATCTTATAGCAGCTAGAGTGGTGCTGGTACATCTATTATTCCTCCTGGAACAGAGCTGTGCTCCCATATCACACCTACTATTCACTCTTTTTGTGCATAGCTATCTAGAAACAGATGTAAGAAAGAGCTTCTTAGCAGTACATACCCCTTCTGTCATCCCAGGGAGGTGAATGACCCTCTCCACCGCCCAATCCAGGATCAGTTCCAGCTATGGCAAGGAGAAAGGCTTCTATTTTAAGCTTGTTGAAGAGGTAACTGGGTGCTGCAGGCAGAAGGATGGACAAGGGGTAAAGTCTCCTGTAAACTGGTTCTCTTTTTTCTCTAGTGAGCACCATGCAGGTTGTCAGCAGTTTGGGGAATGAGAGGCAAACCCATGATCAAATAGATTCCCTTCCTTTTATAGGTCTGAGCAGCCTGTCCCCCATTGTAACAGGATATGATCACTGATCTCCTTATTCCATGTTCCCACCTGTGAAACTAAATGAACTGATACTGGAGAATGAGCTTTGAAGTCCTTGAAGAGGAAGAGGTATTGCAGGGCTGAATAAGGCCAATTTCCTACAGCCAACAGCCACTGCAGTGATACAAGCAAAAACCCTAAGGTGCAGAATAATCAGGCTCTGAAGGAAACTAAAAACACAGAGAAAACATAAAAGAAACTGAACATGGAAAGTTAATGCTGCTTTGAACATTGACTGAGCAAAAATCCTTCCCCAAAGTGACAGAACTGCAGTCAGCAATCAGGAACTCTTGGTCTGGCATCCAGTCTGTTAGGTGAGACTCACAGCTCCCAAGAGATCCCTCTGCAGGGCTTTACTCAGACCTATCTCACAGGCATCAGCTACAGCAACTTCTCAGAAAGGAAGGGCAGGAGCTGTTGGTTAAGCAGTGGGGAAGAACCAAACACCACTTGTTTATTCACAGGTCTTGCTACTCTAACTTGTTGCTTGCATTAGATGTCACAGTGGTAAGTACCTGTTTAAGAAAAAACCCCAGCGAAGAGGAACAATAGCAAACCCACCCCCCTGCAGCTAATCCAATCAAGACACAGGATAAAGTTCTAGAGGTTAATCAGATCTGAGCCACTGGGTCTCTCTTTGCTGCTGCTTAGTGTCATATCTGGTGAGCAATACCAGCAAGACGAAGGCCAGGCAGAAACTCCCATGAACCAGGAGATAAATGCTATTTCCCTGCTGTATCAGGCAGAAAAGAGAGAAACACACTGCAGAGCAGGACTGGGGGTGGTCTGCTGTGCTTGAGCTTGGCTGTCCCATTAAGCCTTATTAGGTGCCAGGATGCTGTGGCCGATGGGCTGCATGAGACAGTCCTTGCAGCAAAGACCAAGGCTGGGCCTGCAGGGTGCTGCTGGGTTGATAACTAGGAAGAAAATCTACTCACCAAGGATAAATCCTGCCCATACATTGAGGGGAGCTCCTTCTACCTTGGGTTTCAACAGCTACAACTCTGTTCTTACCAAGGCTGCAGCAGGGCAGGTGAAGGCTGTCCCAGCCTAAAGGGTCACCCGCGCAGAGACCACGTGGACTGTCACAGGTAGGCTTTTCAGCGCTGAAAGCCAGAAGAAAGCTGAGCTGGGGTTTGCAATGAAACAGCTCCACCAGCGCTGGGGGCACAGGATTCAGCACTGGCATAGGAAACATTGCTCCTGTCACACTCTAGCACTCAGTCTGCAGCCCAGCCTGAAGTCCTGATCTAAAGCTACCTTGCAAGCCAAGCATGCTGCTTTACCCAGCTCAAGCTTTCCTCTACAATCAGATCTGCTTTGCCTCTCTCTCTTCCTCCCATTAAGGCAGAAAGAAGACAGAACAACTGAAACAAAAAGGGAAATGTTTCATAATCCAGTGATCATCATTTCTCCTCCTAGAGAGGAACTGGGTCTCTTGATACCCCTGTACCACACTTGGCTTTGCTAGACTCCTTTGTAAATTGTTCTTCCTTCTTTAATCCAAGGACAGCAATTGCCACTGTGTTTCAGTTTCCCAAAGGAACTAAGATCCATAGCCTCAAAAATCAGAACTTTTGGCCTTCCTATAGGAAGTTTCCTTCCTTTAAAGATATGGAGTTTTATAGCAATCAGCCATAAAACTTGTCAGGAGAAAAAACTACATTTTATACTCTGGACTTGAAACACAGAATATTTCAGATTAAAAATAGCTCCCTTTTTCACTGTCTGCCAGATCTGGGAGGGAGGTGAAAATCCACAGAGACTTGATTTGATGCATGAAAAAGTAGAATTCTATAGCAGGGAGTATGCACACACACTTATTTGAGTTCTAATAATAGTTCTGCAATAATATTTAGCTTAGTGGAGAAAACCAAAGCTTTGGATAGACCCATGCTAGCTGGTACTCTGATACTAAGTACCACAACAACTCAAGTACATCCATCAGAGAGAGGGGAAAACTCTAAAACAAACAAACAGTTCTAATAAAAACCTCATCACAGCACAGTTTTTCTTCCTTTAAGATGGTTTTTCTTTCAAATTTCAAATACCTGCTCCTGTATCAGCAATCATTACAGGTACCTTGCCAAGATATGAGATGCTTTGTCTGAATGACCCAGGTGTGGGCACAGCCCTGATCAGCACACAACACTCCCCCACTACAGCAGGTAGCTCCAGATCAAGCTCCCTCACTCCACAGTGGGGCAGTACTCAATCTCCCTCCCCAGCAGAGGACAGGCCATGAACTGCCTGCAGCTTTCTGAGGAGCTGTAGCTCAAACCTGTGCAGATCTAACATAGCGAAAACTGCAGTTTACTCCAGAACACCCTATGTCCTGCAAAAGGGCCAGCTCTGCTCTTTGGGGTGATGAGTGACTGGTCAGAAAAGAACAGCAAAGCAGCATCACGTGTCCCAGTGAAGAAAGGCTCCACAAAAAGCTCCACCACCAGCTAAATTGATAGAGCCTAGCACAGGAGAACAGGAATCAGCAGGCACAGCTTTGACTAACAATACAGGCAGTTAAACATCCAGTATTAAAGGCTACTGAGTAATGCAGGAGCGACGGGACAGAAGGAGGGATACACCTTAGAAAGCGAGAATAGCCAGTCATTCCCTCCCTCCAAATTAGTGTAGGATGACAGAGGCTGGATCACCTATACACTGTCAATAAGCATCTTGTCGTTGGCAAGGAACACAAGCCACGGCACTCTAACATCCCTTCTCTGATGTCACCATCACAACAGGCACACATAGAGCATCCTCATCACAGGAGGCAGTTCCTGAGCCTGCTAACATTGGAAAAACACCTTGGTATTCCCACTGGGAAAGAGCTTATTCAGCTACATTCATGAGGAGCAGTAAGCAGAGAATGACCTCAGAAAGACTACAGCACTCACACTGCAGAGAGCATCTTTCCTTGAATGAACTGCTTTGGCTTGGGTTGGGTGTGCATAATTCAGGCTCATTTAGACTACAAGAAACCATCCAATGCAGCTTTGTGTCAAACCTCCACCCACACATCAGCTACATAATTAATAAGGATGAAAGAGAACATTATTCCAAGCTGGTGTTCAGACTTTCAGTGATCGGTAAAGCTTGTTATATTCCGTTTGGCCTTAGAAGTCAGCAAGAGGAACACACTTCATGCATCATAATCTATTAAATACAGGCTTGTAAGCCCATAACATCACTGTTGCTGCAAATGTGGAGTCACTTTTTGCATGAACCAGTTTGTTTTGCAGTAGATCTAAAAGTGAATTAGTTTTCACATTTTTATTACTCCACATGGTCAAGTAACAGCCTGGAGCTTCCAGTCAGCTGGAACCATGAGAGGTCCAGAAAATTCTCACTGTGATTTTCAGGACTGTTTACTAGGGCCATAAATCAGAAGCCTGCAAATGACTTTGTGCCCCAGCTCCTTTTGGCCACCAGTACCAACACTAAAAGATTTCATAAATCAATACAGCAATGGCAGCTCTTAGCTCATGGAACTCAGAGGGAATAAGGCTGGAAGATGCTGTTTCAGACAAATAGGACAGTTCTTTGGGAAACATCTCACCACCTTGGGAGAAGTCACTTGATGCACCTATCTTGTTGAAAAGGATTGTCCAGCATTTATACCCCCTCCAGCTTCAGCCCTCACATAAAGCTATGAGGCTGTGCTGCTACTCTCTCCACCAGACAAACTGTTTCCTGTCATGCCCAACAGGTATGGCCAGGAGAAATGGGCCACTGTGCTTATTCATAAAAACACATGGCTTTGGCCTCTCCAAATGCTGTAGCAGACAATGAATGCAGGCAGGAGCTTTCCACCAGGTAAACCTGCACACTACAGTTTCTGGGATACAGGCTGACTGAAAAACACTGCAATAGCAAAAGCCTCTGGTGGGGATACCCAACACCAGAGAATCCTCTAAAAAGCCAACATACACTCTAGCTCATAGCACTCTAGAGGAGACAACACCAGAACATTTAACATGTTGAAGGCACAAGAGCAATTCTGCACACATACACATATGCAAAAGACACAGAATCATAGAATCAGCTAGGTTGGAAAAGACCTTTAAGATCATCAAGTCCAACATGTACCCCACGACTGCTAAGCCCACCACTAAACAATATCACATCCCTAAACCATTCCCAGGGCTGGCAAGTGTAAAGTGTGATAAAGCAAACATGCAATTCAATAAAGATTCTTCAGACACTTCATTTAGGTTGGAAGGAAGTTATTGCTCCAGCCATGGTCTCCAGGCACAGCTCAGAGACCACAGACAGCAGCAGCAGGACCACCTCCCATTCTCTTCACAGCAGTCTCCCCCAAAAGGGCTGCCTAAATTCACAAAGTAATGCAAAATAAATGTTTCTGCAAACCCCAAATACTATTGTCAGAGGACACATGAAGGAAAACTGTTTGTGCCTTCCCTGCTGATGGGGAGGAGAACAGCCCAGAGACATAAATCCAGTGATAACAAGACTGTGCAAAAGCAACTCCTCAATTAGCAACCAAGAGGGAGTAGCTAAGAGAAGAGGCAACAGTTCAAATGGAAGAAGGAACCACAATAAATATTTTCAGTTTCCTTCCTAGTGCAAATGACAAGGCTAAAAAGCAACATCCTTCCATGGAAGCCACTACCTGAAGTGAGGAAAGATGCTTAAGGCCCACTTCCCATTATTTCTCAGCATGAAGGTAAAGAAATGTGTGAGAGGAGTGGCAGGAAGCCAGCGGAGGGGAACAGCATATTTCAGAGCCAAAGGGCAGAACTAAAGCCCCACTCTGCTCTCCAAATCCCTTATGGCACATGCCATACTGGTACCAGCCCCAGCAAAACATCCAGTTGATGTTAGACGTATAATGAGTCAGGACAATTGTCACACTTGTTTTCAAGTGCTTTGCTAGACCAAGTCAGAGCAATAGGATTAAGTCCTCCAGTAGTTCTTGTGAAACTTTCTATTTTTCAGCTTTTATAATATTGATCCTTTCTGTGCCAAGAGGTGAGTATGGCTACATCTCGCTGACTGTAGGCTGTCATCAACAAGCACTTCCACTACAATCATACAACACAAAAGGATGCTCACAAAGCAGGGTTACCATCACCACTGGTACCTCGTTGTAAAGGATCACAGAGGCAAAGAGATGCTTCCTTAGAGAACATTGCCCTGAAGAAGTGCAGGAGATCACAGGTTTGATGATAGTCACAAAGATCTTTGCCTCCAGCCTCATTTATTTTTTTCCTCATGCAACTTGGAAAACTCCAGAGTATAAACTACCTACAGAGTATGACAAGTATCAAAGAACATAAAGAACAAGTCCTAAGGGTAAGACCGATCTTGCTTGTTTAACATTGGTTTTATACATTGTTCCTCTTTTCACGGCAACACAGGGTCACTGCAGACAGCCGTTCCTAAGCAACAGGAGCCTATACTAAGAATACATACATCTCTGTCTTGCTAGTGCTGGGGATTTAGTTTTAAAGTTGAAGGAATTCAAGATGCAAGTGAGACTTGGTGTGATCACAAACATCCAGGATTTTCACTACACGTTTCACCAAGATACATCATCTCCGGTGGTAGAATATGTCCAATATCACTATGAGCAGCTGAATGAGGAGGGATGCCACCACTCAGGAGACAGGGGGAGGAGAGGGAAAGAAATGACTGTCCCAAGTGCTACACTTTGAACAGGCTACAAGGTTTGAATCTCATAAAAATCCTGACCATTCAGAGATGAGCTTTCCTCAGCAGCCTGTATGTACAACAGTGCAGGAAAATAGCCCATCATCTGAACCTCAACAACTTTGTCTCATGGTGTGCTGGTACCAAGCTGATTTCAGACCAACACACTGTACAATGCCCACTGAGGAGGCAGAAAGAGATCACAGCTTCCTTGGCTGCCGACAAACTCAAACACACCCACTGCTGCATTTAATTTGCAAACGTGCCCCAGTACATTTGCACTGACTGCAAATATCAGAAAGCAACAGCAACATGATACTTCCTACCACAGAGAAGAAACATTTATTTCCAGGTCTGATGGAGTGTAACTTTAAAAGTCCTGTAAATGTTACAGACATAACGGATGCTGGTGTAGAAAAGCACCTCCAAACTGTTTGCACTCGCTAGGCAGCTGGCTTGTTCCTCTGGAGACAGGATGATCTCTTCCCCTTCTCCGTCGTAACAGAGCATGCAGCCACAGAGGACAATGCACCAGCTGATTTGCAGAACAGCATCAATCCACTCTATGTTTACAGCTTCACCCCCCCTTTCTTTTTAAACATGCAGGCTTAAATGTTTTTATTGCTTCAGTGATTTTCTGTGTGCGAGACAGGATTTGGGAACAATGCATTAGCAAGGATCTATGTGTCTAAAAACCATCCTGCACATTTGAGCTGAAAAGCAGAGCAGACGCTACCAAAGCCATCGCTGCAGCTGGGATCAGGGGGCAGCAGATACCACAGTGTGAATCCAGCCTGTTGTCCCTCTCGGAACCAGCACTCCAATGTGCAGGTTTCAGGCAGCTCAGATGTGGAAGGTACACAAATGTGTAATGAGTAGGAAGCCTCCTGAGGCTTTTAGAAATCTAGAGACATCAAGCTGCCAGTAACTCACGAGCTGTGTAAGACTGACTCAGCCTCCATGTGCTTTTCGGTGTGTTTGTTATGACTCCTTGAAGCATTTGAAGAGATGCTTGCTTCTACCAGCACCAGTTTATAGTGCTGTTTGTGCTACACTGCTGATGTCTAGTTCATACTTAAGGCTTCCTCTCCCAACTTTTTCCAGAAGGCAAAGCCAACAATCTGTGTACAGGACAGTGGGATTGGACAGAGGAGCATCCAGGGACAAGTGAAATAGGGGAGCTGATCCCAAACCTTTCATGCTGCAAGGAAGGTGTAAACATAATCTCAGACAACCTCAGAGACCTGCTACTGGTATTCAGTGTACAGAGGTATTAGAAGATTAAGGAGGAACTTAGGGAATTTTTGCTGTCATCCTTCAAGAGGCAGGAAGATCATTAATGACCTCTATGTAGCCTTTTCATGCTGAGCCATCACTCCAGGGTATCATGGCTAAAAGCCAAATCTGGGTATAAGCCTTGAAGTGCTGGGAGATTGCCATCCACTGTAACAACACTGAGGACAGACACAGGCTAATTGAAGCATGATGAAAGACGCTACCCCGAAGAGGGAATACTCTGTTAGACATCTATTTGCTGCTCAATGCCTCAGTTTCCCTTCTTGACTGAAAGATAAACTCCCCTCCCCTCTTTTTCGGGGGCTGCTGTATTTAAAAGATACTCTGGCAGAAAGCAGTGAGGGGTTGATAATCCAGACAGCATCAGCAAAACAATCTCCTTCAGCAAAACCACATCCTCTCTAAGCAGCCCATTCTACCCTTCAAGTCTGTCCACAGAGCAATGAATTTGAAGGGACTCTTTTTTTGTCCCCAACCCCATAACCCAAAGTGGAAGAGTCAAAGGGTTAATGCTGCATGACAAAGGTCAGCCCAGTTTGGGGAGAGAAGAAAAAGGGAAGCATTGTGGTCACAGACAGCAGCTCCCTGCGACCAGCGCCACTTGAGAAATGTAAAGTGATGGAGCTGCTCAGAAGAAAGGCCAGAGAGCTCTGCCTAAATCCCAGGGCTTTATGGCTCACAAAAGCCCAGCCCTCTGAGTCATTAATCGTGTGCTCCATGGCTGGGTGCCTCAAAGAGCAGCAGATGACACATGCCCAGCTGCTGCTACCGCCCCTCCGCAAGGTAGCGGGGCAGAGGCAGGTGCACTCCCAGTGCCCTCTGCTCAAGACTAATCTATTCTTCCTCCTTGTCCTCTGTCTTTCATCTCCTCCAGCAATCCACGCTGACAACTGTAAATGAGATTAGACTTCTAGGCATGAGGCAGATGCTGAACCCCCTCTGTGCATTGCCAAGAGACCCTTGTAGCTTTTAAAGTGTCTTTCCACTTCACAATGTGCAGCGTGATAGAGGGGGAGAAGGGGGCAAATTTCTTGTCACACTCACAGAAATGTCTAATATAGCAGAAAAGATAGACTCTGTTTTTAGGGCCTGGGTGCTAATCTGTTGTCACTGTGGACAGTCTTCCCACCAGCACCTCTGATTCTGCAGTTTGTCTTAGGAGACGAAGTAACAAGTCTACGACTATTTCCTAATAACAGTTCCTATAACCTCCTCTTTGCAGCACCCCACTACTTAAATGTGGACATACGTCCTGAGAAACACTACATTAAAAAGTCAGTGATAGTCCAAGATTCAGGCAAGGACTTGAAGGTTGCATACAAGCCTGTGCTCAGCCCGCTGCCTGTACTGCTGCTCTCACTGTCATTGCTTTCTGTTCCTCACCTTGCAGCTTCTGCTCCTTCTGCTCCCAGTGACCCCCACAAACCAGTGGTAGGACACAAGCAATTTGCCAGAGAAAGTGGTAAAACCACTGCCCCAAGCTCAGAGACCTGCCTGACAAGGTGCTCTAGCCACAGCCAGCAGTGGTTAGCCAGCAACAATAGTCAGGGAACCTTTCCACAGTGAAGCGATGTTTAGCTCAACAGTGCCCCAGTAAAAAACTGGAACGTCTTTTACAGTATGGGAAATAGCTCGTCCTGCCTGCGTTAAAGGCTATCCAGAGAAAAGGGACACAGTTAACATAAAAGATCATTGACTTCAAAATAATTCCCTTTCCCAGTTACCACCAACCATCACAATAGCTGGCCTGATTTTATGGATTGTTTTGCAATTTCAGTCATGCAGGAACCAACCCTGGATTTAAGGCAGCTGCAAAGGCAGCAAATTTTCAAGCATAATTTAATGTTTTATGAAACCATGGCAGAGCAGGTTCAGCTGCACCCACTGCTGGTAGTGTCAGCATCCGAATTCTTCCTGGCAAGTGCATGTCTAGTCCAGGATATCTTTACAACCTTGTTTCTGAGCTCAAGTTTTCCATTAGCTGCCTACACAGACTGGCTAACTTGGCATCTCTCTGCATTCCCAATAAACTCTGTTCATCTGCTGCCATCACACCCACATACAAGTCTCAGGAAGGAATCCAGGATTTCTAAAGCAGCTGCAACAAAAACACAGCCTGGATTGACAAGCAATAGCATCAAGGTGCTGAGCCAGTGAGGAGGGTCTTTTGGAGAGTTTTCTCTATGTCTATTTAAACCAAGTTTGTTGTCATGACTACAAACCAGGGTATGGGTGAGAAGAAGTGAGAACTCCGAGATGAGGGCTGATAATGTTAATTCACCCCTGAAATCTCTGCAGCCACGGGGACGGAGAAACAAAGATGGTATCTTGGTATCTAACAAGGCTAAAAGCCACCTTGAGAAGGCAGGTCTGTCCTAATAATGAACATTGTCCTCCTAGATAGCCCCTTTCATCAAGCATAGCCAAGGCTGGATGATACTGATTAGCTGCAGTCATCTCTAAAGCAGGGGCACTGGAGACATTGAGGTGAAGATGGGCACCCAAGGCCCTAGAAAGGACAGCGCAAAGCAGGGAGAGCCCCTCAGGAAACTCATCTGCAGAGGCACTCTAATGATCAGACAACTTGCCTTCGACAAGGACAGCAAGATGTTCTCATGTTTGTGTGCAAGGCAATGAACAAGGTATCTTATTAGCAGAGAGAAGTGTGAAACTGTCAGGACTTGCTCCTGGGATTGTGGCATTTTTAACTTTACCAGAAGATTAAGGAAAAAAAGGGTTTTTTTGGCCAGTGAAGAAAAAAAAAAAATAAGAAAACTCCAAGTGATTGTGGAGGGATGGAGAGAGGCAATGCCTTTGCTGCGCTCAGAGCTTGAATTCCACAAGGAGACAGCATGGAGCGCTCAGCGACAGTGCAGGCTCTGCAGAAGGCAGCAGATGCGGAGCTAATGTGTGTGTGTGGGTGGAGGGTGTTTATGAGCACAATAAATAAATGTATGAATCCCTATAAAAGTTCCCATATAAAAGTGAGTTAGAGCTGCCCGAGGGCCATGGCCTTGTAATAAAAAACACATCTCCTAAGCACAGCATGAAGCAGCAGCTGTACTGTAACTGCCTGGCTGCAGCACTGAAAAGCCGTGAGTCTGCCTGCTCCAAAACTCCTGGCTGAAGTGCTGACCCCACTAAACACAGGAGGAATTTTGGTACTTGCTTCAGTGTAGTCAGGATTTTGCCCTGGGAAGTGCTTTTTGAACCTCAATGCCTAGGATGCAGTTCTGGATCTGCCTTTTTGCCAAATTTCTTTTACTACTCAAAAAGAAGCAATCTGCAGTTGACTGGAGATACTGGCTTGAGTCACTGACAGTTCCCAGTGTGACAGATTAGAGTTAGATCAGAACAAACAAATTCTTCCAGAAAGCACTGTCAGTCACTCCTCTCCCCCAAAACAAATAAGCAAAAAGCCAAGGAGGGGAAGTGCTGACCCCTCCCTTGCACTGCTTGCTGTTATACTCCATCACCCCAGAAACAAGAGACTTGGAGACTCCCAGCCTGTGAATTCCCAACTGCTCTAACACTTTCTCCAAAGCCTTCTCCTGCTCTGCTGCTCTCCTAGGACGCGGTGAACACAGGGGCTCGTGTGCCTCAGCGGAGAGGGTGGCCAGCAAACTTCAGTCCCAGCCTAGGAGTCACAAATGCACAGGGCACATCAATCTCTGACCACCCATTTTCACTCTAAGTAACCATAAGGCCAGGTCACATTTCCCAGAGAGAGCTGCAACTCTTCTGAGTTTCAAAACCTGGGTTTACTCTAGTTATTAAGCCAGTCCTTATGTTGCACATGGGTGCCAATCAGTGCTAAACAAAATGTTCCCCTCTCCTCCCAGTACAGAGCTGCTGGGAACAGCAACCTTGTTCCATGACAAACAACATCTTGCAATTCACTGCAGGGCTAATTGCATTGCATTGCTGATATAATGCTCAAGGAAGACATTAGCTGCTTGGCTTTGCCCATGGGCAACAAGGACGTTATTGATTTATTCAGGACTTACAACTAGTTGTCACAGGTTGCATTCTCTTTGATAATAAAGCCTTACAGACTAGGCTTAAATTTCAGCAGCGGCCTAATTGAAACATAGCTAATTGTTGAAGGCCTGCCTTTTCAGCCCATTCCCTTGCTACTGGGCTAGTGTTCTGTAAATTCCAACAGTCAAACTCTCCCCTCCCTCAAAAAGAAAAAAAAAAGAAGGAAAAAAAGCCCATCTACTATTCAAGCAAATCCAGTGGGAAATTACAGATTCCTTTCTTTGAGCCCGAGGTAGCTATCAGCCAAGAGCCCCATCCCACAAGGACTCAGTGACTTCAAAGGATGTTTGTAGAATCAGACTCCAAATTAAGGCCAATATTTCAGATGGGAGAACTCAAAGTGGCTGAAAACATTCAGCCCAGACCACAAGCAATTTATCTTGCATCCACCTTTTTGAGTGGCAGCAAATTCAAATACACCACAGAACTTAGGTATGATCAACAGTTACAGTAACCTAATTCCCAGCTGCCAGCTTGCTTGACTATACAACAACAAATGTACTGCAGTCCAGACCCATGGTTTCTTAGCCCGTCACAGCTAAGTGGGTATAAATGGGCGCTCATCAGAACAGGCAGTCCAGTTATTAGCTGAATGATAATGAGACCCCCAGGGTACCAAGGACATCCTTTTGCAGAGACTGCACCAAAGCTTTTGGCTCTGCAGTTCAGCCAGACACAGAAGCAAGATTATCGCCTCATAAAGCAGGGACAAAATCCTATCTGAACTTTAGCATTGCCAGGACAATGCCAGCATCAGAATAAGCTCCCTTACAGAAGGTGACATTTACACGCACACACAACAGCACAAAAGTTAATGACATCAAGAGAGCGCTGCAGTTTAGAAGAAAGTCAACCCCCAAAAAACTCTTTGGTTTATGATTCCTTCATATTTCAACCTGGCAGATGGAAGGAATACCACAACGCAAACACGTCAGTTAAGCAGCTAAAAGCATAATTTACAAACTAGAATCCCCAGTCCAAATTCTCAGCAGCTATAACTCAGGGCTCTACAGCATTGTGCTGATTTTAGCTGGCTACAGATCTGACCCAGGGCATTTACCTGATACAACTGTAGTCTTTGGTGCAGAAGCAGATACTTTGCTAATTCTGTGCAAGTTTAAAACAGCAGGTCCTCTCTGGGAGGATGCAACCCCGCAGCAGTCAGTTTAGCAGCTGAAATGGGGGGGCCATTTAAAAGAATACAGTGCTTGTTTTACAGGTCCTAGTTTGCCTGCCTCAATCAGTAGATCTTTTAATCCACAGAGTAAGGATGGTACAACTGGGAGCAAACAGAGCACCTGCTGCAGCCCCTCAGCTCAGCCCTTGTGCTAGAAGGGATGGCCAGGCTGGGCCCGTCTCTGACCCTCGCTACTCAGAAAAGAAATTGAGAGAAAGGCCCAAAGCAGTAGTGACCTGCACACCAGCATCCTGGGAACTAGGAACATGAAGCACATTATTTCTAGGCTGTATTCTAAAAGCAGGGAAATCTAGTACAGAGGAAATTAACTGGGGGTTGGAATCTTTGCTCACAAGACAGAGACAATACATCAGTTGTTCACATACCTGATCAAATAGGGCTTTCCAGTGCTGAGAGGCAATGCATAAGGAAGGAAAAATAAGAAAAAGAAGGTATAAGAGCAACGACATTAACATGCAGTAAACTGTAGAAGTATATTCTAACACAGAGAAATAACCAAATGATTTAGTGCCATTTCCAGCATCCTTCTTCATCCCAGAATCACCTACCCTTCCGGGGGAGGAGGCAGGGGGAATCTACCAACCACAGGGAGAACAGTTTTCATTTACAAATCCAAATTAGGATGAACTCAGAACATTCATGTGTTAATTCTGTTTTCTCCCACTTTGTCTACTTGCAGGCAAGCAAGGAATAAAAGGCTTTTTTACTCACAGGGATCAAGAAAGCTTGATGTGTATTGAGGGGAGGGAGGAATTAGCAATGGGGTTTCAGATCACTTTCTGAGATACTGCCTTGCTGGGCTGTCTGCTGCCTGCTCCTAACTCGGGTAGGGACTTGCTGCAAGGTCTCTGATAACCCACCAGTTGTTTGAACCTCACATGTCCACGTCTGAAAAACAGCTAATTCCTCTCAGGCAAAGTGGGAGTGTGAATGGCTGAAGAGAGCCATTACAAGAATTTACACCACACACTTCTGTTCTAGCAGATCTGCCTTAACAGCTCTGTGCAGGAGGAAGCTGCATTTCATCACTGTTGATCATGTGAACAATCCACAAGTTCTTGTCACTTGGGAACAGAAAAAACAAGCTGGCGACCAGCTCCAATTTATGCTTTGCATAAAGACCAACACTAAGTCACTAACCAGACCCAGGCTTGCTGACTCGCTGTCCCACAGGACAGAGGGGATTCCTAATGAATTTTTCCGGTCTCTCTTGGATTAGGGAGCCAGCTAAGAAGAGAACAACTTCCACAGGGCAACAGTGGGGTAACCACTGGCTTGGGGTCCCCAGAAGAAAACCTTGCACATTCCCGTTTCTCCAGCACAACACTTTGTTTCTGCCCCATTCACCCTGCCAGAGAGGCAAAATATGTAAAACAACAAACACCAGGCTGAGAGAAACAAATCTCTCTATGCTATATGCAAAGCAGGACTCTGGTGAGAGTCTTATCTAGTCCTGGAAGAACGTTTCCTTTCATATAGTAGGCAGATCTAAAGCAGAATTGACTGGAGAGACAGTGGGATATGAGGCCACTGAATTCCATTTAATCAGTTAAGTTGTTGGCTCCCCTCCTCCCCATGCCTCTATCCATTTATAAACTCCCATTTATCATCATAAATCAGCCCAGCACTTTAAACAGAACATTTGGGGACTGCCTGAATCCTGGCTTTGTGGAAGGCTGCTCTGAGAGCTGTAATGACATCATAGCTGAGCTGTTGCACACTGACAAGGCTGTGACAGCCAAACTGCCACTCTGTAGCATTTTTGTTGTTAATAACACATAAAGAACTGACCTTGAGTCAGTTCTTGCTGGCCAAGCCCAAGAGCTCACATCAAGCTTTCAAATGTAATAACAACAGAAACTCAACCCCCAGTGAGGTCTCAGGGGGGCACTCAGGTCCTAGCACAGAGCAGTTTGAATGTTCAGAGATGATGCTCTGTAGCCTGTTTCAGTAGGAAATCTTGGCCAAGGAGGAGGGCATTTACACCACTTCCTGCTCCTCACTTGGAGATGATATCCAATACCTCAGGTTTCTATCGCATCATCTATTGCCAAGTCTCAGCAGCTTCCCATAACCAATGCAACTGCAGGCTCTAGCCCAATTTTGTTGATTGCAGAAAACAAGGTACCAGAGTCAAATAACAATGCAGATCCCAGCAAGACACAGCAAGCTGGATCAGACCTGAGCTGTCCTACCTCAAGGTCAAGCAGCAAGTCGGTAGCAGAGCTAGGATGAAAATCTAGATTTCACTGAGGAAAGCTCATGGTCTCTCTGCTGCCTCAGGAGCCCAGTCCTGCCAGGCACTCAGCACTTCAGCATCTCCTGTGCCCCTGGCAGGATTGAATTGCTAATGGCTGCACTCATGTAGAGGCTGGAGTAACCCCAAGGGGTCCATGTGTATCACAGCACAAAATCTTTCATGTAGACCATCCAGACAACCACAGAAATTGTCAGGGAAAGAAAGGTCACAGTCTGAGGTAAGCAAGCACTGGGATTTGGAAACCTGGCCTGTGAAAGCTCCCGGAAAGCCACGCTTTCCAAGTGAAAGCTACACATACCTCAGGGTTAGGCATGCTTCTCTTAGGGCTGTCTGGCAGTGCTGTAGCAGAGGTCAAACTGCATCACACGTTCTCTCCTGGCTATACAGCGCTCAGAATACAGCCTAGGGAATGCAGCTCTGCCAGGCAATTGCACTTCCTCTGCTACCCTCTGGGAGGAAAATCCAACAGCATCCGAATTCTAGGTGATTCAGAAGGAAGGGCTGGAAGCTGAGGAGCAGACACTGCCCCTAAGCAGCCCCAATATCATAAAAGTAGAGGGAAAGGGGGATGCACCACTGATGGAAGCTTAGTTCACAAGTGTCCCTCTCAAATAGCTGCAAGACCCGAGACAGAGCACGCTGCAGAAAGACGTTTAGTATCACTGCCTCATGCCTTCATACGCAGAGGCAAACTCTGCACTTTCCTCTGCAGGCTGAGCAGACAGTTCGCCTAGTCCTGAACCCAGCAGAGTTTGCTGGGAAGGAGAGCTGGGAGCAGTGCTGGGATGCATCAGGACCGCAGGATCTGCTTACGTTCGCGCCCTCACAGACAGGTGCACAGCCAGCTCCTGCCTCCGGGACCGGCAGATGCAGAGCTACCACCTCAGCTCTGCAGGCGTTGCTGCTCAGCCCGGCAGGAGCAGATTCAAAGCACGCAGGACCACTTGGTGTCCTTCTAGGCTGGATGAGCAGAGGCAGTAGATCGGTGCCAAGTTTTCCTACCCTCAGGTGCAATCAGAGCTCAGAGGGTGGAGAGAAGCATCAGCCCAGCCGCGTCGGGGAGCAAACTTCCTCGGCTGTTTGCTGCTTGGGGGCTGGAAGAAGGAACAGGCATTTCATATCTGTCACCCTCCGAGTGGCTGGCTCTCTGTCCCCTGGAAGCGGCTCAAGCCGAGGCGTCAGCCCCTCTCCAGCCGCCAGGGACCGCTCCGTGAGCAGCTCCGCCGCCCGTGCCCAGCCGGTCGCTGCTCGCGGGGACCCAGCATCCCACCGAAAGGACCCGCAAGCCCGTCCGGGCCGCTGCGCCAGGGCTCTCCGAGCTGGGGCAAGGAGAAGGGAGCTGCGTTCCCGGGAACGGAAACAGCCGCAGGCACCGGCGGCGGGAGGGCGGCGGGGACGGCGGCTTTCCCCGGCCCCAGAGGGTCACCAGCCCCATTCCTCCACCCATCCCGGACTTCATCTATAAATAGCTCAAGCCGATTAACCCGGCCCTCGGGAAAGGTGGGCAAATACCGAGCAAAGGAAACTTACATCCTCTGCAGCCATAGGTAGGACATCCTCTGAGTCCAGCACCTCGATTTCTTCCGCCTCTGAGCTGGCAGCCACAGCAGGGGAAGAGCTGGCGTGAGGCTCCGGCAGCCTGTCTCCCATGCTTGGAAACGGTCCCCTTCC
>JANHGB010054900.1:0-24357 GCA_026283785.1 Coracopsis vasa
ACCATCAGCATAGCTCACAACCTCACAAGGGCACGCAAGCTCTTTCCCCACGACAAGGGGGTGTCCGTGAAAGAGTGGGAAATGCTATTCAGCTAGTGAGAGCCGTCTGTACTTTTGACAGTCTGGATTTTGAAATATGTTAACAGAACGCTTCGTGGGCAGAGGGGTCAAATTGTAAGCAGCTGACTTAAGCACAGGCAGCTTGTAATTAAAATTTCATTCAGTAAGCAGGCTGGCCAGTATTTGTATTTTCCTGAATGATTGTTTTTAATGGCTTTGCAAATGCTAAGCTTGTGCATGAAATGCTAACGGTGCTTTGATGTTTCCTGGCCCAGGCAGCAGCCTTCCATCTTTTTTTACTTAAAAAATTTATCCAGCAGGAAAATCATTCATCGCATTAATGTAGTGTCTTGTCAAGTTCAGGAAAGCTAGTTGCAAATTTGACATAGGAAAGACAAAAACAAAAATAAGGAAAAGAGGATGAAAAAATGCATCTCAACGTTTCTCTCTCAAAGAACAAATGTGCAATCTGCAGCAAATCTAAATGGCAGAAGCAACACTTCCAAGTAATCGGTAAAATCTGTCTACTAGCTAAGTCATTCTGAGGAGTATAAGCAACATGATAAATGACACTTGCCTCTTTCTAAGAATTATGCATATCATATTGCATATTACAATGATTTATACATACAGATAGAAAGCAGATGGATTCAACAGAACTTAATAAAATTAAGGTTTACTTGCTGCAAGTACACACCTGCACTCCAGAAAGTGCCACCAGATTCCTCAACCACAATAGCCACAAAAGAACGAAGTCTGTTGTAAAAGATGATAGAATGAGGCTAAAACCTTAATTTATGGTGTTAGCACTGCCACAAAATACACTGAAGAATCCTATACAATTTTTAATCTCATTTTAATGGCTCAAGAGATAACTGGGTTGTAAATCCACTTGAATTACAAAATTATTACACTAATTTTTCAGCTGGGCATTCAAAGGTTCTCAAGAATTGTATGAAGTTAATAGAATATTTTAGTATGGTTTATTCTCTAGAAAAATGTTTTTTTCCACTTAATGGTACTACCTTTAGAATCCTTTTGTCCATTATCTTCCTATAGTGTACAGTTATTCCAACTGTCATGTTCCATAATTTTTTTCTATGGGCAGGTCCCTGACTGCTTTGTATTTTGCAGTCCAGATGGGTACTAAATGGTTGCCTGAGAAAGATTTGGTTAGAGATTTTTCAAGTAGACTATCTGCTTTCCCAATATTTGGGAACATTCAGATTAAAGACGGCTTTAAATACATAGAGAGTTTCTACAACCTGACATTCAGTGTGAAGTTAGATTTAAGAACTTTCTTCAGATCTATCTTTGCTTATTATTTGGAAACATTTATGTGGATAGATGTACTGAAAAAGACACCCCAGAGCACATAAAATTATAGATCATTAATCAGGGGAATTTTATTATCTGTCCTTTTTGGAAGTGCTGTAAATGAGACAAATATTTCTGCATTTTTCATAGGGCATTAAAATTCATTTCCATTTTAACTGTGGAGCACTGCAGTTGCAAGTAAAGTAGCCTGTCTATAAAAAAAAAGATGTTTTTTACATATAAAGATACATTTTTAATATTTCATGTTTGCATTGGCTGTGCATTTAAATATTTTCCCATCATGATGATAGGTCATATACATTGCCTGAGTAAATTACATCACATTTGATCTTACTTTGGAATATATGAAGTTAATTTTTTTTTCCAGAATTCAGAACTAGTAACAAATTTATATTTGTAGGGCATGCTTCTTGTACTGTTTTTCCTCCTTGCCTTTACTGGTCTTAACTGCCACACTATACAGCAATAAATATAATATAATCAGAGAATCATAGAATGGATTGTGTCAGAAGGGACCTTAAAGATCATCTGGTTCCAGTGTAATACACAGAGAACAGGCTGTGGCATTGCTACATTTTTCAATGGGAAAGGGGAACCTTCTCCACATCAAGAGCTCAAGAGGCTCCCTTTGGATGGCCACTTTTCTATTTGAATAGATGTGTATTGAGTTAAGGCCTTATTTTTATGAAGCATTTGTATTACCCAAGTCAGGGAGGTGCTGCTGGTTGAAATAATTCAGAAGAAAACTCAGTTCAATCAACTTCAAAATAGTTTTTCTTGTGGTCACTGTAAGTTCCTCTTGATACTCCCATCCCACAGTAGCTCTATCAGAATCAACATAGGAAACATGCTGACTTTCACTGCCATCTCTTGCGTTTCTCTGGGACATTTCCAGGGAGCTGCGGCTTACCAAGAGGCTTCCCAGAGGAGAGTGTAATTTTAATTTCTTTTCTGTTCCAAAACATGCCTCACCCTCACCTCCCCAAAGGAATGGCTAGGGGAGAATACTAATGCCAACTGACGATGATGATGATGATGATGGTTATAGTTATGATTATGAGGCTGGTGAGGCACTGGCACAGGTTTCCCATGAAAGCTACGGCTGCTCCATCCCTGGCAGTGTTCAAGGCCCGGCCGGACAGGGCCTGGGACAAGCTGGTACTGCACTGGGAGTCAATAAATCTTGACCAATTTTTCACTTCTGCTTCATCATTCTGGACAAGTCACTCGATCTCTGTGTCTTACTGGCCTCTGAGAAGATGTAACCCTTCCATCTTCTTTCACTTAGTCAATCCTGTCTTTCAGTTCTTCCTTGCTCTTACTTCAGTTATGCATAGCATGTAGCAGAAAAAAGCCTCAGTTGAGGCCTGTAAGTAAAACCTTAAGCCAAAGAAACTCAGTGGAAGCTGTATTTTAGGTGATAGATACTGCCATTCCGCACAGAAAGACAGAACCATAGAATCATAGAATCACAGAATCAACTGGGTTGGAAAAGACCTTTAAGATCATCAAGTCCAACCATCACCTCAGGACTGCCAAGGCCACCATAAACCATGGTCACTCAAGGCCTCGTCTACACAGTTTGTGAACACTTTCAGGGATAGTGACTCCACCACTGCCCCGGGCAGCCTGTTCCAATGCCTGAACACTCTCCCTGTGAAGAAATTTTTCCTAATATCCAGTCTAAACCTCCCCTGGTGCAGTTTGAGGCCATCTCCTCTTGTCTTATATCACTTGTCACATGGGAGAAGAGACCGACCCCCACCTCACTTTTAGGTAGAGAGTGATCAGGTTCCCCCTGAGCCTTCTCTTCTCCAGGCTAAACACCCCCAGTTCCCTCAGCTGTTCCTCATAAGACTCATTCTCCAAACCCTTCAACTTTGTTGCCCTTTTCTGGACCCACTCCAGCACCTCAATGTCTCTTGTCATGAGGGGCCCAGGACTGAACACAGGATTCGAGGTGTGGCCTCACCAGTGCCGAGTACAGGGAGATGATCACTGCCCAGGTCCTGCTGGCCACACTATTGATGATACAGGCCAGGATGCTGTTGGCCTTCTTGGCTGCTGGGGCACAAGCTGGCTCATGTTTAGTTCTGTCAATCAGCACCCCCAGGCCCTTTTCCACCAAGCAGCTTTCCAGCCCCTCTTCCCCAAGTCTGTAGCATTGCATGGGGTTGTGGTGGCCCAAGTGCAGGACCCTGCACTTTGCCTTGTTGAACCTTACCCCACCGGCCACAGCACATCAATGCAGCCTGTCTAGATCGAACTGCAAGAGCCTTCCTATCCTTGAGCTGATCAACACTCCCAGCCAACTTGGTGTTGTTTGCAGACTTACTGAGGGTACACTCAATCCCCTCATCCAGGTCATCAATGCAGACATTGAACAACACTGGCCCTAACACTGAGCCCTGAGAGACACCACTAGTGACCAGTTGCCAACTAGATGTGATGCCATTTACTCTTTGGGCTTGGCCATCCAGCCAGTTTCCAGCCCAGCGAAGAATCCACCTATTCAGGCCATGAGCAGACAATTTATCCAGGAGAACACTGTAGGAAATTGCGTCAAATGCTTTACTTAAGTCCAAATTCAATGTCCACGGCCTTTCCCTCATCAACCAGGTGGATCACCTTATCGTAGAAGGAGATCAGGTTGGTCAAGCAGGACCTGCTTCATAAACCCACGCTGACTGGGCCTGATCCCTCCATTTTCCTACACGTGCTTTATGATCTCACTTAGGATCATCTGCTCCACAGCGTTTCCCAGTACTGAGGTCAGGCTGACAGACCTGTGGTTTCTGGGTCTTCCTTTCTGCCCTTTTTGACCTCCAAACCTCTGGGACCTGCCAACTAGATCAACTGGAACTGATTTGGCTCCATATTCTTTCAGCTAAGACTGTAAATACCTGGGTCTCATCTGTTCTGTATGAATACAAATGGCGTCAGTGGAGTTCTGCCAGTTTATAGCAGAAGAAAATCAAGGCCAGAGGATCAAAGGGTCTCCTCCATAAGAGTAAGGATTTGTTTCCATGCCATCTTCTTCAAGAGGTTCTGAATTATCTAGTGAGTGCTCTCCGTACTAAAATTATGTATGTATTGTATGTAATGTAATGATACCTGTGTGCATTAATAGAAATATATTTAGAACCATGTCTGAGTCAGATTTGTCTGCATCTCTTCATTTCTTCCATTTTTATCTTACTCTTTCACAACCATTATCTCAGCAAATAATTACTCTTCCTTTTACGCCCACAAGGAGTAACTCTGAGCAGTAGTAATATCTAAGCTTGCACCACAGCCAGCCAAGGTAACAACCATTCAGATTCCTACCCTAGTGGAAGGAATACTACTCTTTCTATAAAACTCCAGGAGTTCCTCCCCACAGCTCAGGATTCATCAAGACTGTGGAAAGAAACAGCCTGGTAACACCTTCCACTATATCATTCCACCTTGTCTTATCATGACAGGCCCTTGTCCAAAGCCCCTCTCCAGCTTTCTTGTATGTCCCTTTAGGCACTGGAAGCTGCTCTTAGGTCTCTTCAGAGACCTCTCTTCTCCAGGATGAGCAAGCCCAGCTCTCCTTGCCTGCCTACAAATGAGCTCTCTGAATTATATGCGTGCGTATCTGTTGCACTTTGGACATCAATGAAGTCATGAACACAAAGGGATTAAAGAGATGCATCACCCAGCCTTCACTTCCAAGGGGCTGACCTTATATGAAAGATTCTGCAGTTCTAAATCCTTGCCAGTGCGTTAGGGATAAAATCATATTCCCTACTGCAGCAGCTCCTAAGTTGATTCCAAGTAACACTTTAAGTTTCCTGTTCCATGTGTGAGTTTTGCCTTTAATTCTTCTGGAAAAGAGGATAAATGTTTAGAAAAGACTGCAAATAGAAAAGGACAACATCCCTACAGAAAAGGACAACACCCCTCACAACCCATGCTGAATATTTTAAAGAAAATACAAGCTACAAGAGGAAAAGATACGTATTATTCAGACTTCGAACCACTTTGTGAACACTGAAAGAATTCCAGGTAACTAACTCCATGTACATGTATAAAATTTAACATGCACATAAAGTATGTTCTTAAAAATGACAAACTGGTAATGGAGAAGAGGGAAATACGCCTCCTCTGTGAAGGATAATCAATTGAAAGGTACAGTCCAAAAACAACCACAGGGGCAGGTCAATAAAATGTTCAGAAAATGAAGCCTGCATTGCCTGACCAGAACTGTAATATTCATCACTTTTAAAAAAGAGCAAAAGTCTACCTCATGAGTGGTGTAAATGTAAGTGAATTATCCCCATTCCTCTGTCACTAGAGTTCCAATTTTGCTGGGTATTCTGTAACAAAGTGTTTCTTTATATCAAACAGAACCATACAATGACTAGACTGAATGATATTTACGGAGCATAATAGGTACTCTGAACATCTGGTAAAAGAATCATCTGCCTATGAGAAAAGGTCCTGAATGGCTAGATGTATCTCTAACATACAGGGAAAAACTGATAATGAAATGAATAGAAAATGTACTTAGAGACTCCAGAGCTGATTTGGCCTGAAGATCATCATGAATTGCTGGACAAGGTTTCTCATTGACACTACTGGCTATAAGATTCTAACAGGACCAATCTCTAGTTTGTGTGTCTCATACCTTTCTATAATAACATACAAAAAAGTGCTGAATTCATTATTCCACAAAAGTTCACCTTTATTTATGGTTGATTCTTTGTCTGCAGGATAGCAAACTCTGTACACACAGGTCTCTTGCTTTATATTTGCTATACATACATATATTAATGAGGCTGTCTCTCTTATTTCTCTGTTGAGGCTTTTAAAGGCAGACCTTGCTATCTTTGTGCAGTAGTTCTCCATTTCTTCCTTCCAGATTTGCCCACAGAACTCTTCCAGAACTTAGTTCTTATCCCTTCCATTTATACACATTAACTGTGTCTTCCAGAAGAAGATGAATTAGTAATTAGATTTGCTCAGGAACTTTTAGCTGAATGTTTCACTGGAAAATTCCAGTTGAATCTGAAGCACTTCATTCAAAATATGTTGGGTTCAACAACACAATTCACGGAATTCAAATGAACTCACATTAAAAAAAAAAAAAAAAAAAAGGGCACTGACACCAGTCATGGAGCCAGGAGTTACTTAATGCCATTTTTCTGATGTTACCATTGTCACTGTTTGTGACTGGCAGGAGGGATGAGAACACTACTTGGGCTCCCAAACCCTGAACCAGTTGCCCCAAGGCCCTGAAGCCCTTCTTGAGTCCCCTCAGGCTTCTTGAAGAGATTTCCTCATTGCCCACCTGGAAGACTAATAAAGGATAGTAGTTGCAGGGCCATACCAGATGAGTGAGTTTTCTGGTGAAGTCCCTTACGCTGGCCCCAGGGAGGCAGCAGACTTCTCTGAGTCTGGTCACAAGATAAAATTATAGGCATGGTAAATACTTTTTTAAATGCTCAAACTAAAGACAAACAAAGGATAATAGAAGGGTAGAATTAATTTTTCCTAATCTCAGCCATATAAAAATTAGGCTTCTAGACTAAGATGGTCGATTAGCCAAAAAAGACTCAGCTGAGAGTCAGCTTGTGGACAGACACATACTACATCTACAACTACAAATTACACAAACAACTACAGCAAGTGGGATGAGTCACTCGCTGGAAGTGCCTATCTCCCTTCCTGATGACAGAAGGACTAAATTAGACTACCTTTAAAGCTGAAGGTAGGTGAGGTGAGCCCCACTTTGAATGCATGTTTATAGTGAGTGGATGGAAAATACGCATTCAACTGCACTCATATGTATGGGAGGTGGAGGGAAAATAAGGACAAATCCAGACCCTAGGAAGCAAAAAACTCTAATGTGTTTTATGAAATAAAGCATTAAGTAGAAATAAAGGACAGAATAAATATCTGGGTAGGGAAGGTAAATGTTCTGTGATAACGTACTTCAACAATGGAGTTAATGCTGTTTGAATTTTCAGTGGCCTGTGGGAAGTCACGAATATTGCACTGTTGATATTGAAATTCAGGAATATACGTATGCTAAATCCAAGGAAGAAAGATGAAGCAACACTGGTGAACAACACAAATAATTTGCTGTGTCATTCACTAAGCCTCTTTCCAACTGCTTTTGACAGAAAAACATTTTCAGGGAGACAATTTGTTCTTTAACAATTAGCCAAGTCAGACACTGGGTCTCAGCAGAGCTTCTTTTTTTAAACTTTCCCTAGCAATATACTCAGCAATACACACCTTGCCCTGAAGTCCTTCACAGATACGTCTGTAACAGACATTTGACATCCTACACTACACTACTAAGCTTGTTTGTTTTTCATAGGGAATAGTTTTGCCCTTCCCTAACAGATTTGCTTTGATGGGCAGAGAACAGCCTCATTTCAAAGTAGGAATGTCTCCAGGGAAAATATTTTTCTCTTTCTAAACTAGTCCTGCCATAAGCAATACAAACCTTAACTTCCAAGGTAATGACAATTTAAAGCACAGAATGATTTTAAAATGGACCTCTTCAGCCTTGACAATTCTAAAAATCAGGCCACAGTTATATCATCTAAATGAAGCCACAAATACGTGTATTATTTAGGGAATAGACTGCTTTCATCTTGAGTAGTTTGGCACCAACCAAATGGTTATGAAAACCTTAAGTCTTTCTCCCTGAAAAATGCAGCAGTGAGACACTGGCACAGGTTGCCCAGAGAAGCTGTGGCTGCCCCATCCCTGGCAGTGTTCAAAGCCAGGTTGGATGGGCTTGGAGCAGCCTGATCTAGTGGAAGGTGTCCCTGCCTGTGGCAGGGGGTGGAACTGGATGAGCTTTAAGGTCCCTTCCAACCCAAACCAGTCTGGGATTCTATGATTCTATGAACCTTTAACCAATGTAATAGTACTCAGTTTCTCTTTTATAAAGCAACTGTTACCCAAATGCAGATGAATTTTGCATGCAGTGGGATCTTCATCTATTTTTCATGAATTATAGTTTAAAGAGTCACATGCAATCTTTTATGAACACTGTAGGCTGCTACAACCCTCCTTTGGTTTTATACAGAAGTTATCAGATAAGAAAACTATAAAAACCTCATTCTAGGTTGGTTTTTTTGTGTGCCAATGGATACTTCTCAAGGTAAAAACCTTGAATTATGTCAGTCCTTAAGGAAAAGGGTCAGCATTTTTATTCACAAAATGATGGGTATTAAAGCTTGAAAGGTCATTTTAGAACATTTACTTTTTCCCAAAGCAGACTTGCTCCTTATAGTAAAGAGTTTATTGCAAAGAACTAAATGCAATTGAGTTCAGGAAAGGAGGTACCATATGCACTGCTGTAACATCTAACTTTCACTGGTCACACATCATTTATAAACTTGATTAAAGCCTCATGGGACACCAATAAGCATATGAAACTATCAAAACTGGATCATTTCAGCCAGCACCTAACTTCAGCTTCTATTACAATGATCAGACAGGCAAAAAGAGTAGTGAAGAACTCTGCAATAGAAATCCCCAAAACTTAATGCTCACACTCTACTTGAATAGGAAGCTTAATGACTTAAAATCAGCCTGTAAGCCATCCACACCTTCTGGAAGTTTGGAAAGAGCTGAAGTTCTGAGGAAAAATGGCCATTTTCATGTAGCGATTGTGACTGATTAAAAGACTCAGACTCCATAAAGCAAACCTCTCAACATCAGATCTAGACAATGCAGATTCTCAGCAGCATCTTGCTACTGTTCATTTCCAAGAGGAAAATGACCAATTCTGATCACAATATATTCTAAAACCTTCTTTACTTTTAAATGTCACGTTAAAGGGATCATTCATTAACTCCTTGTTGCAAAAGATGTTTCCTATCTTCAGCCCAATGAAAATTGTATTATGTCATAAGATCATGAGATCACTGGAAAATTACATGGCCCATCATTCTACATGAGTAATGATTTGTTAAAAAGTCAGGAAGTGCAAGAGTTTACTTGGATATTTTGTGAGTTGCACCAACTAAATACTAAAAATCCCACACACAGTTTAAAGTATTGAAGCACACATTTTGAAAATGTCAGATTATACAGTAGCACTGTGCCAGACAGAATAGTACCTTTCTGTTAAGAGTTTTTATCTCAGTTCTTAATGTATTGTTGAATTAATTCTTAATGTAAAAAATCAATAACGTGGCTTGTTAACTTATAGCAGTTCCACATGCTCCATCTTTATCTCTTCTGGTTTTGTAGAAATAATGTTGGAAGCCAATATTTAAATAAACAAACTTGACCTCATACCGCCTGGGTTTTGCTGTCCGATGGCTGGGGAACTGACAAGGTCCTGGACTTCAGCTTGAATGGGTTTATCAAAAAAGGGTGCACAATAAGTCAGTGTCTGTTCCACCTCTCCTGGGAGAAGTAATGACCCTGTTGAATAAAAAAAAAAAAAAATAAAAAAAATCAACTTTAACCTTGCATTCAATGTATAAATTTCAAAATCCTGTGTAAAAGCCTGTAGTGCTCAGACATAGGCAGCAGCTTGTTATTCAAAGTGCGCTGTACTTATTCTTGCATAATATAGGCAGCTATCTTTAAAACAGATCCATGCAGTCCTGAGCTAAAAGCTAAATAGTAAAGTACACTATGATAAGGAAAAATTGAGCTTGGTTGAAAATAGGCAGGTAGCATTTCTTTCTTGAGGACACTGAATTAAAAATCAGGATGTAGACCCTCCTAAACTCAGAGAGCACCTGCGATTCACTTCATCTCTTTCATAGTAAAGCAGGAAGGTGCTGAGCAGAGATGTCTGCAGCAGGAGTTGTAAAATACCAGACTGAATCCTGGCCTTGCCAGGTAGTCTCATTCAATTCTCTTTCACTGGACTTTCACCATTTGTACATTGGGCATAAAGATCTTTGTATCTTAAAATACCCTCCTGAAACGTTAAATAAAAACACCTGGTAGAACTACTAATACTCCCCACTGCAGTGCTGGATGACTCTTTTGTCCAAGGATATTTCATGGATGTTTGCTCCTCCAAGAGCTGTCAAGAAAAAGAGGTACCTGAGAGGACTTCCCTACACGTGGGACATGGGAACACATAACCTTTCCACACAGTCAGGATTTGGTCCACAGTTTACAAATGCACAGACTTTCTGAATCACTTTTCCTTTACATATTTAAGCAAAATGTGCCTACTGGGAAAAGTGGGTTTGCTTTCTGTGACAGCTCAGAAGGATATGCCTTAGGTTTAGAAACATCCTTTAACATGAATCAATCTCAGCTCTGCTACAGCACAGATGTGTCTATTTTGTCTCAGTAATGTTTTTATGAAGGTACTTCAGAGGACCATATGTTTTGCAATTTATTCAAAGAATTATGTAAAACTACCTACTATTTTTTCTGGCTGATACACCAGTTTCTTTACAGCTTTATAGTACATTTTAGTAGCTTGATTTCCTCTTGAAATCTCAGAATAAATTTTCAAAGTGTTGCTTAAATGTTAGTTAAAGGAAGCAATAAGATGGTACACAGATGCGCGGTTAAAAGGAAGAAATGGCTATTTATCTCTACCTGCACACTTTTACCACCGTAGTGGAGTTACATACTTCTCATTCTCCTATAAATCTGCATTTGACCATAATGATTTCCTAGCTAGGCCTTCATAGAAATCCGTGATTTAATTCTTCATTTAGTTTTCTTCTGGGAATTGCATAGTATTTCAAAGCCAGCAGGGCTTTGGAATTGTATAGTAGAATGTTCTTTAAAACAGAGCTCATTCAAAATGAATTCATTCCTTGGGGTATCTCATTCCTGGGGTTTTGTCTTTTAGTTCATGATTCACGTATAAGCGGTTTCATTTTCATCCCTATTACGTTGGTTGCTTTTATCTATCTCTAGTCACCTATGTGCTTACAGTCCTTGTTCTCAGCATAGCATCTTATTCTGCATCAGTTATATGAGAAAGCTTTCTGAAAAGAACAGTGCAGCCCACAAGTATATATGCTATGTCTTCACACGCTCTTCAACTCCTTTTTTCCATCTTTTATAACTTGGGTCAAAACTATTTGTAGGACAGAAGGATGATTTGAATGCTCCTTTAAAGGCAACTGCATCCTCCGCTGCTGTTTACAAATAAATATATACCAGCACTGAAGGAAGGAAAGCTTGGACATCAGGAGGTTTGTATCACCTCTTGATATAAACACTTCTTTCTTTATTGAGAGGGCTCACCCCCTCAACAAACCAACCTGTAGAAAGAAGATGAGGAGGAAGCACTGTTACACAACAGGCTGGCAATGGCTCAGAAAGGCAACCCTTAAAAATGAGGACAACAGAAGGAAAGGTATTTTTGCTTTTAGCAAGAACTACTTGTCATACTCAGAATGTCAACTCCACTATTTTAAGGCTCGTTAGTAATGCAAACAATGTTTCAGATTCCTTTCAATCACCCCATAAGAATGTGGTAATCAATCTCTGTTTGCCAGTAGACATGCCTGACATGAACTTTGTCTCTCTACCCTCGCTGCGTGACAGCATATGGAAGTCTAATCGGTAAATTCTGCTTTCCCTGATAATGTTTAATCAAGAAACTCCTTCAGAAAGATTAGGGAGTTTTGACACGCTTCCTTCTCAGTGGAAGCTCCTAAAGGAACTGTACGCTATTGTAAGTTCTGGCCAGTACCTCACAGCTGGTTTAGCCTGATGTTACAGCACTAGTGGATGATGATCCTAATTAAGCTGCCAATTATGTTCTCTGTGGAGGTGAAAGGAAAATTAAATCCTTGGAAAGCCTTGGATACTGCCAATGGCACCATATATAGAGATAACTGAGGGGGCAGCGATACCAAAAATCTGAGATTTCGGAACACACCTCTCACACCATGACGAACGAACTTCCTGGTTGTCCTGGGTTCAGCAGTAGCAGTCATTTTTTCTCCTTCTTAGTAGCTGGTGCAGTGTTGTGGTTTTGACTTTCAGCCTGGGACCAACGCTGATAACACCGATGTTTTTAGTTGCTGCTTAGTAATGTTTAGCCTGACCAAGGGCTTTCTGAGTCTCACGCTCTGCCAGGGAGGAGAGGAAGCCGGGAGGAAGCAGAGACAGGACACCTGACCCAAACTAGCCAAAGAAGTATTCCATACCACAGCATGTCATGCCCAGGATGTAGAACTGGCAGTTACCCGGAAGGGCTAGATCACTGCTGGTGGGGCAAGGTATCGGTTGGTGGGTAGCAAGGTGTTATATTCTCTTCCCTTGTTATTTCCTTTATCATTATTATTGTTGGTGGTAGCAGTAGTGATTTGTGTTATACCTTAGCTACTGGACTGTTCTTATCTCAACCCGTGGGAGTTACATTTTTTTTGATCCTCCTCCCCATCCCTCTGGGAGCAGGGGGAGGAAGTAGAGGGTGAAGTGAGTGAGCGGCTACGTGGTTCTGGATTGCTGGCTGGGTTTAAACCATGACTTGAAGCAGGGAACTAAACTTGAACACTGAAATATTGCTAATTCAGTTATAACAGTAAGAGCAAAAGTAGAGATTTCTATCACAGTTTTGTGATATTTCAGCATAATGTTCTATCGAGTGATCAAGGTATATTATCATTTGTATTTTACAGGCTGCTCATTTGTAACATGACTTGGATTAGATATAGAGAAATGTAGTTGTGCTAACATAAAATTTAGTGTCTAAATAATTTTTAATGTTGTAAAAACATTTATTATGAAAAAACAACCTTTTGGTTTGAAAAATAACTATTATTGTCTTAGAATGTTGTAGACATAAAGAAGACAAGAAGCAAGGACATTCTGTGCCAATTTGTAGAATTTTCTCTAAACTGTTATTTCTCATTTTAAAACTCTTACACTGTAACCTTAGAATCATAGAAACATAGAATGGTTTGGGTTGGAAAGGACCTTAAGATCATCCAGTTCCAACCTGCCATGAGCAGGGACACCACACATCCTGAAAATAAAGATGCTATCAAAAAATGAAAGGGAAAAGTAAACCTGAACAGTGATCTAATGGAGGTGACTCAATAATTCTGTTTTAAGAGAAATATTTAGTTTTGCTCTCTGGCAAACTGGGAACTTCACTTGACTGCCATGATTTTTCAAATATGATGGACAGTGGCATATGTTAATCCTTCCACACCTTCACATGTCTTGGGCCAGGCTGATTAAACTGCAGAAGTTAGAAAGCAATAGGAAGTTGAGAAAGCTTAAAATAATAAATGTCCTTTACTAGCAGTATGGTATAAATATCTCATTTTAATGAACATTTTTCCGAATCAGGTCAAATCAATTCAGTGGTTAGTTCAGGTTAAGCCCAGCAGAAACAAGATTTCCCATGTGGTTTGTTTTTAGAGATGGTCTGAAATACAGTCTTAAATATTTTTACTTGTTTTCTTTTATTACTTTTGTTTTCATAGCCACTGGAATCAGCTGATTGAAACTGAGCTGTTTCACAGGACTTATGAAACTTCGTTCCAGATCTTGAACTATTTTTGTTGCGCTATAGTGTTTCCTTCTTAGTTTGCCAGTTGATAACCTCAGAGACCTGGAAACTGATAGGTAGGTCTCCCAAGTTTCCTAGTTCCCAGATGCCATAGCTCAGGAGCTCTGGAAGCCCTGACACTGCAGGCTGAAAATGACCCAGTTTGCATTAACTTTATTAGTCCTTCATCACTGGATAGCTGTCATGTAACTTGCTATCAGATAATAAAAGTTTTTTCAGCCTTTCTTTCTTTTCCTCTCCCTTCCCCTGCATTTTGATATTCTTTGTCTGTAGAAGAACATGATATTGGTAACCTGTTGTTTAAGAAGTATTCAATTGTTCATCTCTATTATTACTATAATCAGCTGCATTGCACCTACTAAGCTTACCCTAATCAAAACCTTTACTAAAGAACAGTTGCTTCTGTTAGGAATCTGCCATTTAACTAAATAAAAAACAAATACAATTAGAAGGCAAGCAGTGCTTCCCCAGTTTATACACAGGAAACTGAAGGGCAGCAAGCTAAATTGACAGAACTGGTATGAGGCCTACATTATATGAATGTCACTGCCATATATTTTTAACATTTTTTTTCCCCAGTCAATTCATATCTTCTGCAGACTAACAATGCCCAGTATACTCAAACTTTCTTAGGAGGACAGCCAACAAGGTTATGTCAAATAATTGTATTCTTTTTTCTAAATCCTCTCTTATTTCTTTTTTAATTCATAACGCACAACTTCTTGTACAGCAATTTCCTTCTATCTTTTTTGTTTATATGGTCAAATAGCTTCTATTTTTTTACTAGCTTAAGTTTCTATTATATTTTCTGTAATTTGGAAAGTCCAGCATCATACGTAAGATTCAAATAATTCAACAGATTGGAAGAAAGAAAAAGTAAAGCTATTTATTCAATTACTGAGACTGAATACATGCTTTTTTTTCCTTAAATCTTAGATACATTTCACTTACAACACATGCTGAGAATAAGCTAGGCTGTTCGCCCTTGGGGATAATATTGGCTTTGTCAAGCAGAGACCTTATTTACCAAATAGCTTAAAATTGACCTATTTATATTATTATTGTAGAAATATTGGGATTTCTGACCTACATTTAAGGAGTTTGATTGTACTGATTTAGATTTTCCAAATACCCATATCCGTTTCTGATATTCCTCAGTTTAGCAGTGATGTCTATATAGGTAATTTTTGCCTGAATTTGGACTAATATTCATTATTGCCTAGGTAGTGTGGGTATGACATAACTGACAACATAGCTAAACATTTTTCATAAGCATATTAGTATAGAACTCCAAGGAAAAAAGAAATCTAAGTCAAAACAATGATGTTTTCACGTTTGTCATTTGGAATGATTAATATGGAAATTCAATGGAAAAAATGTACATTCTATTAGAAACTAGTTAGAAATTCCTGCCAGCAGACTGCCTTAAAATAGTAGTAATGTAGCTTGGGGTGTGGTGTGTTTTTGTGTTGTTATTGTTGTTTGATTGGTGTGTTGGGGTTTTTTTCCCCAAAAGAATATGTTGAGTGGCCCCATTGGACAATGTCTGTTCTGTACAATCAGTTTGTTCCTTCTGTCTAACTTTATAGAGACAGAAAAAAATCAGTCTCTGATACTTCAGCATTTTGAATCACAAGGATTCCTCTAAACTAACTAATAGAGTTTTGAAAAGTATGAGTTTTCTTTTCCATCTGAAGTTTTGTTTGAGCTTAAATTGTTGTTTGGGCAAACCCATCAAATTATGATTTTGGGAGAAGCATAAGGAAATATAATTATCTTAACTACTCCCAGATGTGATGAAACATTCTAGGTTTTAATAGCTTTTAGAATTCAGTGTGAATCTAGGTCTTTGTTAGACTTTAAAAATCTAGTTAAGGTTTTCAAAAGGAATAAGTAAATTTTGCATGCATAAGTTTGTAGGAACAGATATATAAAACGCATGAAAAAGGACATGAATTTCTGAAGTTCATCTTGATACAAAACTACTCCTATGAAATCAGATTGCAGCTTCTATTAATATCATTAGAAAAAGAATCAAGCTGAATGTGTAATTAGACATCCTAGAGAGAAACAAGCTGCTTAGCACAAAAAGATAGTGAGAAGCAAATCAATTGTTATTTTTGTTAGCATTGTCATGACTAGACTTAGATATGGCATCATAGAAAAATAACACAAGCAAAAAGATACAGATCATATTAATAACTTCAAACAATAATAACAGTATTCTTCCTCAAGAAAGTGAAACGTTCAGGAAGAGGTCATAGAAGAATTATTTTTACTAGAGGTGACTCCTAGAAGTATAAGGAGAAAAAAAGACAAAATTGAAGTTGTTCTGAAAACGTACCAAGAGCTCCTTTTTAAGAGGAAATGAATGGAAATACTATTTAAAAGGCTCACCATATGACACTTACATGCCCATGACTTGGCAGATAGATTGACAAGAACTTTGATGTTCAGAAGCCTGAATTTAGAAGAAGGAGAGACTTACAGGAAAAGAGAGAAAAAGGAAAATATATCCTAGATGGAAAAAACAGCTCTGCAAGGCAGTACAGCAGGAATGTCTTTTTTTCAGGAATGGGAGTAGGAAAAGGAAGGTGAAGGAGAAGGGGAAGTAAAAGGGATAGGTAAAGGGTGAAAGGCAAGACAGGGGATCATATGCTATGGAAATACAATATGAAGCAGGCTTTAGGATTTCCAGAGAATATGGGGATGGAATTAAATACTAAGGAAGAATTCTAACTTGGAAGGAATGTTCCAAACCAAATATTTTCTTCATTATAGCCTTGATTATAGTTTGATTTTTTTTTGATTGTTTTTAAATCAATTAATCTAATTTGTTATTATCTTTAATTTGTGTACAATGTACCCTGCTATGATGAATAACCACCATCTCTCACATAACAACTCCTTTTCAAGACAAGACCCATACTGCCAGCTTTTGTACTGTATCTCAATGTATGTTACCTAAAATGTGGCACACTGTGCCAGAAAAATTTTACTTTGTAGGAGGCAACCTTGGCTTTGCTTCTGACTTTTGGAGAAATGGTGTAACCATGTAACCTCCATGTACTGGATCTCCACTGGTGATTCTGCCAAAACAATTCAGACATTGGAGTCTCCTTAGACAGATATAACTTAAGAAAGATGATAAATAAAAAATAATATTCACATTTTAAAAAAGGATTACTATGTGGAAATAAATATTGAAATAAATAAAATAATTTAATCATAGAATCATAGAATAGTTAGAGTTGGAAAGGACTTTAAGATCATTTAGTTCCAACCCCCCTGCCATGGGCAGGGAAACCTCAAACTAAACCATGTCACCCAAGGCTCTGTCCAACCTGACCTTGAACACCACCAGGAATGGAGCATTCACAATTTCGTTGGGCAACCCATTCCAGTGCCTCACCACCCTCACAGTAAAAAACTTCCTCCTTATCTAAACTTAATCTAAACTTTCCCTGTTTAAGTTTTAATCCATTACCCCTTGTCCTATCACTACAGTTCCTAAAGAAGAGTCCATCCCCAGCATCCTCATAGGTCCCCTTCAGATACTGGAAGGCTGCTATGAGGTCTCCATGCACCTTCTCTTCTCCAGGCTGAACAGCTCCAACTTTCTCAGCCTGTCTTCATATGGCAGGTGCTCCAGTCACCTCGTGGACCTCCTTTGGACTTGCTCCAACAGTTCCATGTACTTCTTATGCTGAGGACACCAGAACTGTACACAACACTCCAAGGGAGGTCTCACGAGAGCAGGGTAGACGGGCAGGATTGTCTCCTTTGACTTGCTGGTCACACTCCTTTTGATGCATCCTGAGATGCGACTGCACAATGCTGGCTCATGTTGTTTCTCATTGACCCACACCCCCAAGTCCTTCCACAGGGCTGCTCTGAATCTCTTCTCCACTCAACCTGTAGCTGTGCCGGGGATTGCTCCCACCCAGCTGAAGGACCTTGCACTTGGCATGGTTAAACTTCATAAGGTTGGCATTAGCTCATCTCACAAGTGTGTCAAGGTCCCTCTGGATGGCATTCCTTCCCTCCAGTGTATCAACCAAACCACACAGCGTGGTGTCATCTGCAAACTTGCTGAGGGCATTCTCAATCTTATTGTCCATGTCACTGAAAGATGTGGAACAAGACCGGTCCCAACATTGACCCCTGAGGGACACCACTCATTACTGGTGTCCAGCCGAACACTGAGCCATTGACCACAACTCTTTGTGTGTGGCCATCCAGTCAGTTCTTTATCCACCGAGTGGTCCGTCTATCAAACTGATGTCTCTCCAACTTAGAGACAAGGGAGTCTTGCAGGAACTTGGATGCTTTTATCCAGTTACGTTCAGATCAACTTAAGAGAGAAACTCTCACCCCTCTTTCATTTTGTGTTTCATAGGTCAGGCTAAGGAAACTTCAGAAATCTTTAAAGATACACCTGCCTGTGTAGGACTCCAGGGGATCATTGAAGCTTATGTGGGGATCAGAAAGAATGGGTGGATGCACCATGTTATTAGTGAAGAACTGGATGAAAGTAAATGGAATCTGTCTTTGAACACATGTATCTAGAGATGCTTTGAAAGAAGAGGCAATGACATGAGCAATGATGCGAGCAATGATGCCAGGGGGACAAAGAAGATAAAAAAAAATCATTTATTCACCTCAATAATTTCTACGAGAAATTCAATAGAAATTGAACTTAGCATAGATTGATGGTCCTACAGAAACATGAGACAGTCGTGCAGTTCTTTGTCTTATCACCATATCATAAACAAATATATTCAAATAGAAATAAATAATCCAATGAGAAATACCTATTATCTGGTGAAGCTGGAAAAATTAACAGAACATCTAGTAAAAGGGAAAATGGACATACAGCTGAACAAGGTAATATTTTTTCTACAGACTGAGTAAAACTTGGACCCATCAATTTTTCTTGAGTTAATAACTTTGAGTTATGTGTAAATAGGACTGGTAGAAGAGAAATATAACTAACTTGTCTGCATTAAATCTTCCCTATTGTGATGTGATCTTGCCCAAACATGTTTGTATTGTAAACTAGGCAGGAATTCTTTTGACAGCAAAATCGTGCAGCTGCTAACAGGCACCCAAAGCACATTTCCAATGATTCTTCTGGATCAAATAAAGCTTACAAAAGGCAGATTAAATGTATCACATTTACTAGACATCATAACTTGATCTGAAAAAAAATAAAGCCACCAACCTAGAGATATAAGATTAAAAAATATTAGGCTTTTAAATTACTCTATTCATTTTCTTGAATTGAGGAAAAGAAACATCAAACCCTATAACTGAAAATGAGCTCTACGCATCTAATTTAATCAAAATCTCATATATAATTTTCCTTAAAAATTAATGAACCAGAATTCCTGAAATTTCAAAGAACATATGTTTGTGTCTATCATTATTTTTTTCTATAATTTAGGTATTTATGATAGTATCTGACCTCTAGTTTAATATTTAATCCTTTATTTTCTTTTACAACTAAGTTTTCATAGATCTCAATAAATATGCTGTTCATTAAATAATTTTGTACTTATGATGAGACATGCCTGAAACTGAAGTACTTTGCAGAAGTAGGGCCTAAGTCTAACAAAAAATTATGAGTTCAAATTCATATTTAAACTGGTATTATCGGAAGCTCTATCATTATTATGAAGCTCTGATTATTTTGCTTTACCATGTGTGTTCTTCTACTATGCAATTTACTGAAAAACGGCATAAAATTTTGGCCAACCTTCTTTTTCAAATGTGAACAATACAGCTCCTATTAATTCCAAAAGTACTCTATGTGTTCAACCTTTCTTCCAGTAACTGAGATAGTTCTAAAACAGTACTATTCATCATGTGAAATATACCTGTTATATATCTGTTATTTATCTGTTATATATGTTTCAGTGGGAAAGGTTCTTTGAGGTTCTTACACATGCAATGCAAAATTGGACTCATTCACAGCATTACATAAAATATGCATGTTGAAAATATAATCAAGAAAAATTCCAAACTGACACCAGTTATGACTACCAACAGATTTTGGACAGAAACTCTGATTTCTAGTTTCAAATAAGTGAAACTTACTCAAATGACCATCATTAATATAGATATAAATTTGCTGCAGTGGAGAACTTGGCTTATAGTTTTCATTTCAATAATAATTTTTTAAAACTGCAATAAAACTTCAGTAAGACATTCTCAGGGCTTTTTTGTAACCTTTGTGATGGCTACCATCCCCAAAATGTCAAGATATAGCAGAAAGGTAATTTAAAAAAACCCAACAAACCACACTCTAAATGCTAAGATTTTCATCTGCACTATTAAAACATCGCATATGGTCTCTATGAAAGATTAACAACACGCATTAATATATTTGTTGTCTCTACTTCATCCTCATAAAACAAAGGGAAGACTTCTGCATAAAGCTTAGGAACTATATAACTTGTAAAATGTTTAGAATGTATACTTTTTAGCTGCAGCTCAATTAACTTTCTTCTTAACTTGATATCCATTTGATTTACTCTGCCTTTGTCCAGCAATTGCTCTACTTAAGGATGTGATCCTGTAGTTTCTAGTGGAGTGTGTTTAGAGACAAAATATAAATAGGAGTAGCATAATCAGCCCTTCAAAGTCCCCCTTTCTTCATCAAAGATGTTCATAATCAAATAAGTTAATATTCTACACATATTATTTATAGCCAAAAGAAAGGTCACTTAAGTTTCTTGAAATTTAATCATTTGAGACCTTCCTGTAGTAGGTAGCAACCAGAATATTTCTATGCTCTGAAAAAAATCTCCAAAGGAGTGATTTTCCAATCCATAAAAGTGTCATGATTGTCAGGGTTGTAATGAATCTGTTTCATGTAAATGACAGATAAATACCCCCAGAAAAGTCTTAAATTATTGCTTAAGCAGATTAACATCAAGTATTTTTAGGTCTGCTTTTTTCTGTTTTTACATTTCTATATTGCAGTTATATTTCCAGTTTTATAACCAGAAATTAAAACATTTTTTGGTTTTAGAATAAAAGGCTTCTTAATTGTTAAATATTAAATTAAAATGGCAATCACAAAATAAAAAAAAAATTAATGGTATCTGCAGAAGAAACTTTTGGAGTAGCCACAACTCATGGCAAGTCTGGGATGTGGTATTTCAAATTAACATGTAAGAACACGGAATGTCAAATGACAGGATAAATACAAAGTCTTGCCAGACGGCATTATTCTGAGCTTCCAAGGAGGAATACACAGAAGACTACCCAAATCCTGGGAAATATCCCTATTTCCCCACCCACACTGTTCAACAGCTCAAACATCTTCATTTATTGAGTCTATATGAAGTATAACAGTTGTATTATCAACCTGTAGATTATGAAATGTAAATCGCTGAGGAAATTATTTCTCTTCCCTAAGAAAAATCTAAGTCCTGATGATGGTCTAAAAGGTTTTGGTCCTAATGATATCTAAAAGGTCCTAATGATATCTAAAAGTCTCTGAATTAAGACTAAAGATCTTGTATATCTCTATTAGCTCTAGGCTTTTCATCTTTATTTGCTTCAAGATTCTTTAATGTCTGGCTTGGCATTTTGGCAGAAAAAGATTTTTTGACAGAATTCCCCACAAATCCAAAAGGAAATCACTTACCAATCTAAGCTCTGTTTTATAATCAAGTTCAAACAACAGAGGACAAGTTCACACAAACATTTTTGTGCCCAATGTCAATTGTCACAAATGCATATTGCATTTGGAGATACAGATGCCTACATACTTCTCTGCATCTGTATCTAGCCTATAGCAGTTTCATTCTGTCTGCTGGAAAGAATCAGTGCTGATATTGTGGGTTATGAAAATGCTGTTGGTTTCTTTTCTCCCTGAGGCTCTATTACACAACCTCTCCTACAGTTGCATTTTTTTCTCCATACAGTGATCCATAATCATTCGTAAACTGAAATAACCTTGTTAATAACATTTTTATGATCAGAGACTTGTTTTCTCCTGCCTGCATTATATCTGGCCTAAGTAACAGAAAGCATCGTTTGCCAAATAGGAACATTCACAAAGAATTTCAGTAATGGCTTTGGGGGTAATTCTGCCGTCTTTTCCTTTTCATAAAGTCATTTGAGTTTCTTTTCAAGTAATAATCTCTTCAGTCTTCTCAAGAAAGACAAAAATATAAATTTAGATATCCTTTAGATAGCTGCTGTTAATTCCTCAATAAAGTTTCTGGATTTCAGTTGCAATAGTGCCCACACTATTTGTGTGAAGGCATACTGTATACGTGGAAAAAATAAACTGTTAAAGATATTAACAAAAACTTAACAATAAATTCAAAATATGACAAAGAAATTTTATTAGAGTTACAATGATGTTAACACTTTCAGTCTGAATAATGCAATTACAACTCATTCCTAATAATGAGGTACTTGCAACTAATATATTCAGTCTGTCTGGTATCTATCTCTTTCTTTGCTGATCAGCATTCTTCCAGTATGTCACTGGGTCCTGAGATCAACCATCAGTCTTTATCAGAGGGAAAGGTGTCAGGATGAGCCCTCAGTGCCATAAATTCTTCAGTGTTTTTTGTTGGAGTTGCTTTCTCTTTGGTTGTAGTTCCACTTTTGTGTTTTCAAACAGTTTGTTTGACTGCTCACTCTCTTTTCTTGTTGACCCTCAAGATGAGTTAGGCAATGACCATATAGTATTGTTAAAACTTGATCATATATGACACAAACAGCTGACTCACAGGGGGCGGAGCCAGGAGGGACGGCGACAGATTTAAACTGGGCATCATAGACCATTGACGGTCAATTGCTGAGATCTCTACTGGTGCTGCCAGGAAAAAGCGGCAGGTTGTAGTAGGAGGGGACTCTACTTTGAAAGGCATAGAGGCACCCATCTATCGGCCTGACCCAATCTCAGGATAGGTGCGTTGCCTACCAGGGGCTCGAATCAGGGATGTTGCAGAAAGGCTGTGTGGTCTAGTAAGTCCCACTGACTATTACTCACTTCTTGTGATCCATGTGGGTGCTAGTGATATAGATAGCAGTAGCCCAGAGAACATGAAGAAGGACTACAGAGCCCTGGGAGAGGTGGTTGGGGGCTCTGGAGCTCAGCTTGTCTTTTCATCAATTCTCTAGGATAAAGGGGAGGACCTTAAAAAGGCTGGGAGGATTGGCTAGGTTAATAAATGGTTAGAACAGTGGTGCCATAGTCAGGAGTTTGGGTATTTAGAACACGGGACCCAGTTTAGAAGGCCAGGTCTACTGGAGGTTAGTGGAGCTGGTCTGACAACAAAGAGGAAGAGCAGTTTTAGTAGGGGGCTTGCCAGGGTGGTCAAGAAAGCTTTAAACTAGATGTGCTGGGGGAGGGGAGCATCATTCCATCCCAACATACTCAGTCAGTTGCCAGCACCTATAACGAATGCTCGGAGCAATGTAGAGATATTCCAGCTGCTCCAGCCAATGAGTTGGCTTCATTTGGAGTTCAGCTCAGATGCCTCTTTACAAATGCCCATAGTATGGGGAACGAACAAACAAGAGGAGTTAAAGATGTGTGCACAGCTGTGGGGATATGATATAACAGGTATCACAGAAACATGGTGGGATGGCTCCTGTGACTGGAGTGCTGGAATGGAAGGTTACAGGCTCTTTAGAAAAGAAAGACCCAACAGACAGGGAGGGGGAGTTGCTATTTATGTCACTGATAGGCTGTAGAGTATTGAACTCTGTCTGGTGACAGATGATCACTCAACAGAGAGTTTGTGTGTCAGGGTTAAAGGGAGAACAGTGATGGGAGACATTACTGTGGGGATCTGTTACAGACCGCCTGATCAAGAGGACTCTGTGGATGAAGCACTCTATAAACAGGAAGAGCCTCACACTCGCAGGCACTTCTTCTCATGGGGGACTTCAACTACTCTGATATCTCTTGGAGGGACAGTACAGCCCGGCACAAGCAATCTAGGAGGTTCCTCGATTGTGTGGAAGACAGCTTCCTTCTGCAAGTACTAGAGGAGCTGACAAGGAGAGGTGCCATGCTTGACCTCATGCTCACCAACAGGGAGGGGCTAGTTGGAAATGTGATGCTCCAGGGCAGCCTTGGTTGTAGCGATCATGAGATGGTCAAGTTTGAGATCCTCAGGACAGTGAGAAGAGTGTACAGCAAGCTCACTGCCCTGGACTTCAAGACAGCAGACTTTGGCCTCTTCAGGAACCTGGTTCGTAAGTTTCCATAGGATATAGCCCTAGAGGGCAGGAGGGCCCAAGACTGTTGGTTGGTATTGAAGGAGCTCCTGCCATCATCTGTACATCATATTTGAAAAATCATGGCAGTCCAGGTGGACCACTCAGTGGATAAATAACTGGCTGGATGGCCACATGCAAAGAGTTGTGGTCAATGGCTCAATGTCCAGCTGGAGACCAGTAATGAGTGGTGT